>JABWIB010006163.1:9439-28017 GCA_016617825.1 Platyplectrum ornatum
GCTACTAATAGCCTGTTTGTGCAAAATAAGCACAGGATCTGTGCTTAACATTAGAAGACTGACAGATCTGTAAGATCTGTCAGTCTTCTGTCCCTTTAAAGCCACGAATGGCTAGTCAGAATTGACTAGCCAATCGCGGCTTTTGCCGGGGGCGGGACCAATAATTTTCAAGAAAATTTTAATGTTTCAAAAATTTAGGGACCAGTTCACGTTCATGTGGTTTTGAGCAGCCTGCGTGATAGACACCACCATAAATGACCCCATTTAAAAAAACTGCACCCCTCAAAGTATCCAAAACAGCATTTTGGATGTTTCTTAACCCTTCAGGTGTGTATGGGAATTAATGCAAAGTGAGGGTAAAATTTTTACATTTTGTGAACTACACCCCTCAAGGAACTCGTCTGGGTGTAGTGAGCATTTTGACCCCACTTATGTTTTGTTGAATTGTTAAGCATGGTGGAATGAAAATTAAAAAATTTATTTGTGGATTCACCCCAAAATTTTAAATTTTCACTAATTATGTGGTGTTTTTCTACCGAGTATGGTGATATCCCATATATGGTAGTAAAATGCTATATGGGCACACAATAGGGCTCACAGGGAAAGGAGCACCATTTGGCTTTTTTGTGCACATTTACCCTGTATATGCTACCTGAATATAATAAAACATGATCACATGAAGTGGCATTTTTTTAAATTCTATAACGTGTACCATCATTCATGTGTCATTGTGCCAGTGTACTGTTACTGGTTACATGCACTAGGACAATAAACAGGGAAAAGACAATATTGGATAAACTCAGGTACTGGCTAATAAATATTGCAAAATAATTCTCTGTGGCAAGACACTATTCCTGCCTGAGTACCTTGTGATGGGAGGAGGAGCAATTAGGACCCATCTGCACAGGGAAGGTTTTCAAGTCCTGTGTGCTCGGTCCTCTGCTCTGCAGCAGATCAGTGCAGAATAAACTGATGCTAAAGCTTGTGTGGACAGAGATCAGGTAATAAATCAGTCACAAGCAGGCTCCTGTGAGTGATTTAGCAGCCGATCTCTGTGTACATTAACTTGCCATAGTACCAAGACATCATGTTACTACCATCAAGTTTATGTACACAGAGATTGGCTGCTAAATCTTTCACAGCAGCCTGCTTGTCTGATCTGTTATCAGATCTCTGTCCACACTAGTTTGTCAGTGAAATATGACTTAATGCAAGTCTTTTTCCAGGGCTAAACTAATGTAAACAATGAAAATAACATAGAAATGCTTTGATTGGCTAGTCAAAATTGACTAGCCAATTACAGTGATCAAGGGCGTGGCTAGGGCTGACTGTTTATAGTAATGACATACATATATACGTCCTGGGGTGGGAAGGGGGTTAAATAATGTTCCCAGTTAGCAAATTGGCTAGGGAAATTTGTCAAATCCCCTTAACCAGGTGTCAATTTGCTTATTGTCGATTTTTATCAAATCGACAGGGATTTGAGGTCCATTTGGCATATCGACATTTAGTAAATTTGAAAACTGTATGCTTTATATGGAGGAAATCGCCACATGGATTTGAGAAAAGGGATTTGATATAGACAGCCACACAAGGGATTTCAGACCAAATGGACAAGTAGTAAATACCAAAAAGGGCAATTCGACAAGCAAATCAATACCCTTTGTCAATTTGAACAAATCGTCCTTTACTGAATTACCCCCCCCCCCCCGTAGTGTGAACAGAATTGTTCAGTCCCGAGCCCTGAATCCCCAACTGTCTCTCGACCGGATTCTTTAGATTTTGTAGGGGCAATAAATTCCTGGAACAGATTCAGTCCTGTGTTGAGAGTACAAAGATGGTCATACATTTGTATTTCTTTATCCTCCTTATGACATAAAGACATGCCTCTGCTTCATCCAGTGTTCTTTTGTTTCCTGTTCCTAGCCAAGAAGGCGTGCAGGAGTGTGCTGAGTGGCTTACCTGCATTCCCAGGGATTTCGGGCTTCCCTCCGCAGCCATGACTGGATGCGCGTTGGTGTTGTGTCAAAAGACTTCCTTCGTGCTGCAACTAGTTCAGCAGGCAGAAGGTTGAGGAGACAAGCCTGAATGGCTTCAGCCGTGTTCTTCCTGATGCATGAAGTCACGTCATGCAGTTGGTGGCCCTATTCTGGTTACTATGGAGAAGATGGGTGTGGCTATTCCGTGTTAATCAGAGATGAAGGCAGGCTAAAATCAAAGTGCTGCAAATGCATGACAACAATGTATTAACATGTCTTTTACACTGGATTGATATTTCCTCACAGTGTATTATATTGAGGATAAAAGTCCCACCAGCGAAAGAGGTCTGGATAAGCTACTCTGTATTATCCTGAGGTCCTTTTTTCTTTGCTAACCTTATATTAGCATTATCATTAATTAGGTATACTGTTTTAGGTCTGTGGCAAGTATGGACATGGATACAAGCACAAGCAGAAGAAAACACACATATGTTCTATATGTGACACTGCTTTACTGGAAGATGCACCTGATATGGTTTGTGTGGCCTGTTTTTGACCAGCAACAACAGCCTCCTTTAGTATTATGGAATTTATCCAGCTAATGAAGATCAAGGACTTCATTAGCTGGGTGAAGAGTCTGAGGGTTCAGCAGCAGAGTAGTTGTTACAGCAGAGGAGTTGTTACAAGTGTCACAAGTGTCCGGTTCTTCGGCCAATGAATCGTTGCATTCGCAAACCATTGCTACTATTAATCCTGATTTAGTGGACAGCCTGCATAAACTTTGAAGCAAATCCTTTAAAGGCAAGGAAATCTTTTACACCAGTACGTGATATGCAAATTACCATCGACAGAGATGGTTCTTCATAGTACATAAAGTAAAGCGGAACTTCAGAACCATCCTAGACCTGAGAGGCCTCCATCAAGGGGAAGTCATTCAGGATGGAGTCAATAAAAAAAGTCACTCCAGCTTTGCAATAAGGGATGTTCCTGTCAACCAAAGATCTCAAAGATTCTTACACATACCAATTTGCCGTGCACACTAGAAACATCTATGGTTTCAAATTCTGAGCGACCATTGCCATTTGGGCTAGAAAGTCTTCTTGTGTCTTTAAAAAAGACCCGGTTACACTAATTGTAAATATGCGGTTTTTATCTGGCCCTACTTGGACAATATCCACATAGCGGCAAATTAATGCAACCAGGCAATATACCATATGAAGATAGTTTCCAAAGCACTGAAAGTGCACGGTTGGTTTATAAATCAGCAAAATGTCCGCACATTAAAAAAAAAAATTCTTGGGGGAACTCAGACACGGTCTCCATGACAGCCTTCTTAACAAAAGAAAGAAAGGACAAAAAATGTCAGAGGTTGTCTTGCAAAACCCAAACCGCAGCTAAAATTGGCATTAAGATACTAGAACTCATGTCGTCAACCATAGATGGTCACCTGGGCACACCCTCACATAAGGGCTTTTCAAGAGGGTCAAATATCCAGGGATAGACCTGATGTCGTCTTTTTAACAGCTTTATAGTGACAAGGTACTGTTTGAAGGTACCTAGTGCCCCAGGCGGACGTGATAGCTGCCCTCTCCATTTTCTGGGATTTCAATCTCAATGATTCCATGGGTATTGAGGAAATTTAACAGGGAGGACACCATATAGATTCTAATTCTACCATACTGCCCAAGGAGGCCATGGTTTACACAGGTTCTGCAGATGGCATTGGACAAGCCTTGTTTTCTACCAGTGACCCAAACATTGCTCACACAGTGTTTGGGTCACAGCAGGAATCAGCAATTCCACTCATCAATACCTTAAGTTGATGACTTGGTTGCTGAAGAGAACAACTTAAAAAAGCAAATGGCTGCTAGATCAGTTGCTTTATGAGCTTTATGGTTGAAACCGCTGAGACTCTATAAAAATATAAATTACTCTCAACCGTTTCAGGGAGATTATTCGGGAAAGGTGAAATCATCACAAAGTCCTCAAAAGTAAAATCATCCTGGCCTACCTACAGTTCATCTAGGTTCAGTACAGGTTACTTTAAGGAAGCTAGATCTTATAGGGAGTAATTACTGCAGAGGCCAGAACACTTCGGTTTCCAGAATTAATTCTCTCTCCTTCAGAGGTAAGGAGAGATCAGGATATCTGGGACCTTCATGCCTCAATGACTGTCTGCTTCAGGAGCAAGCCCCATTAGTGGGGGTGGAGGGTGACAGATTTCTAAACAATCTTTCCATATGGGAAGATACCACTACAGACAAGTCGGAGCCCAATATAATAAACACAGGTTACAGGTTAGAGTTCCTCTCAAAACCACAGGACAATTTTTTTCTACTCCTCCAAAATCCTCTTTATCAAGAAGAATTCAGAGATCTGACTTTAATTCTGGATTAATTAAGGATATGAATTCAGAAAATGGTAGTCCAAGTATATCCAAAAGAGAGATTCCATTGGCTGTTTTTTTTTTTGTCAGAAGCCCAATGGAATTTTAAGAACGATCCTAGACCTCTGATCTGTGACCTCTGAACAAAAATATCAGGGTCACAAAGTTCAAGATGAAATACTTCAGACTTAAAATGAAATATGTACATGACAATGGTGCATCTAAAAGATGCCTATGTTCATCCTAAAAAATATTACCCATGGTTCCACATTCTAGGTAGTCATTATCCGTTTGGCTATAATATACTATTAGGGAGGTAAGGTCACAAACTGAGGAGAGAAGGCATCCTAATATGACCATACTTAGACGACCTTCTTATAGTGATACACACGAGGAGAGCTTTAAAGGTACTAATAGACCACAACTGGCTTGAGAAAAAAGCATGATTCCCACAAACATTATCAAATACCTAGGAGTCCTTATCGATGCCCAACTCTTGACAGTGTCCAGTGGCCAGACAGAAAACATTCTTGGCAGGGTAGTTTCAAGTATCTCAACTACCCTGGCTTACAGGGTAGTGTGTATAGCATCTTCGACCCATCACTCCCACCACTTAGGGAGTCCAACTTTGTGTAATATCTGCAAACCTGCACTTATGTTCGCTTATTACATCTGCTTATAAATATTGTTCTCAATAATGATCTGTTATTTTGCATCTTATCTGAGGTCAGCACAAAAAAATGAAAAGAATTGTATTGTTTCACTGCTTACTAAAGGATTTAACTCTTGATAGCTGGAGTTTAAAAGTCCTCTCTATGTAAGGTCATTTGGATTATGGACTTGCAGTAAGGGGACATTTTAGTCATTTACATTTGAATTAACATTAAAATAAGTTTGCAAAAGGTTTTAAATAACATATATTTTTGTTAATTTGTGTGTGTTTGTTTTCTGTCTCCCCTTTTGTTCACTCTAGTGGGGACCTTCAAGATAAAGGCATTATCTCTGAAATTGCTACGAGCTGAGGATATCCCATATGTTGCAGACTATCATGCTTTGAGAAAGCTACAGGGATGGAGATTTTGTTCCTTTTACTCTGTTTGTTTGTTTTTGTTATTTTGCTGATGAGCTTCTATAAATTGATCATAAATTGTATTGTTTTTTTTAATAAATAACCTGTTCTTGTTATTTTTTTATACTACACAATCTGAACAAGTTTAAGGATTAGAAAGTGAATCCACCTTACAATATGTAACTATTCATTTCAAAATGTATCCTATGTTCACTGTAAAGTAATAACATTCTGAATAACGGTTTCAGTCTGATTTGCTCAATTATTAGCTTAATTTTAGATTTATGCATTTAAATATATTACTTATTTTTAGTAAAGAACATGAGGATGAAACATTCAATTACACCAGATTATAGATATTGTCTAATGAAATGGTCATTTTACCTTTTGCAATTTATTAGATTTATATTTACATTTGATGTGTACTTTACATAAAATCCATGCCTACCACCTAAAATGGCAATGTGCAGTGGCTGGAATTTAATACTTGTCTGATAACAGGTGATGGATGTAAACCTATCCTAAAAATAGTAAAAAAAAACTCCAGCAAAAGAAAACATAGGCAAACTATTTGTTCAGACCATCACAAGGGTTTAACAGAAGAGAAAAAGAACACATAAATAATTAGATAAGTAAAAAGTAATAGTATGAGCACTGAAGTGCATACTCAAGTTCATAATCAGTGTTGTGTACATACAGTATATCTACTGTGTTTCCCTGCCCCTATACTAAGCCCTACCCTAGAATCCTTTAAGCTGTCTAAAATAAGCCCTACCCTGAAAATAAGCTCTAAATCACTTTGATTACATATGACTCGGGTCACATGTTCAGGAAGCCAGAACACTTCCTATTATGCTGTTTGGGACCCCTGCTTACTGCTAGTGTGCAGCGTGTGGCTCTGGCTGCAACAGTGCTCTCCACACAGGCTGTTTACATCTTCCTCAGCCATGGGGGATGCACTGCAGATGAGCTGGGCTGGAAGCCCCCTCCCTCCTCCCCCTTCACACAATGCCGATTTCATGGAGGGATGGAAACAGACAGTCTGTGACCTCAGCCACCAGAGCTATGGATGGGGGGAGCAGGAGAATATATATATATATATATACACACACGCTTGGGCTTGGCACTCCAATTCTAAATAACAGCAGCTGTGGTGCCCTACAGGAGAAAGAAGTAGAAAATTGTGTAAATGTGGCACTCACAGATAAATGCAAAAGAGTTCCAATTTAATCCTACGTTTCAGGAGGACACAACCTCCTTTCCTCAGGGAATAACACAACACAGAATAAACTACATAGATTGCATTTAAATACACCCTGCTGATTCCACTCGCCTGTGCATCTGCCAGCACCGCCCCCGTCACGCCATGAATACCCCGACACACTGCACCACCCAATCCCATCTTGCGGTCTGTGGTGACGTCACGTGTAGCGCGCCTTCGCACCACACGTGAGACGCCCGAATGAACGCTAACAAAGGAAAGGACAGAGCAAGAATCTCAGACCGCATGGCCCGGAAGGGGGCGCGTTGCAATACAATACCAGAGGAGACCAATGCCCCCCCACCTAAAAGTAAGTCCAATCAAAAATCAGATTCAAAGTCCACAAAGACAAATGCCTCAATTATGCTCTCAACTATAGACACCAGTGGATGGGTAATGTTTCATTAAGTCCATATGGTTGAACTGTTTGAAGCTTGTAAATCCATTTGGCTTCAAGTCTCAGCAAAGCCTTCTCACGATCCCCTCTCCTTAATGATGCGGAACATGATCAATAATGATACAACTTAATTCCGATAGATTATGCCGTAGAAAGGGATTAGCTACCGATTGATCCAATGTTCCTGAATTTTTGCAACTCGAATTGTAGCACGATGCAAGGCTAGTCTTTACCGGAAAGTCCTTATGGTCTTGCCCATGTTGGCCATGCAACATGGGCATTTCAACACATAGATCACGAACCGTGTCGCACACGTCACTGCGTGCCGGATCAAATATTTTTTTACCCGATCTGCATGTGATGCATTGTGCGCATCTGTAGCATCCCGGAGATCTAGAGATAAATGTTGACTTAGGTGGCCAGTTCGTGACATCGGTCCTCACCACCAGGTCTCTCCGAGATATTCCGGCCTCTCCTGTAGCAAGACATTAAACGTTTATTATTCAAAGCAGGAAGAGTTTTATTAGACTTCATGATGGGCCACAAAGTCTTGACAGCCTGCTGCACAAATGGACTCATGTCAGAATATTGATTCACCCACGGTATGTACAAAGAGCCAGATGATTAGGGCCTATCCTTAAATATATATATGTGTGTGTGTCAAAAATATAAGTGCGCTCCAACACAAAGTCTCTTAACAGGCTCTCAGTGATACATAGAATGTTCCAATATGAGTGGTTTGCGATAAAAGTTCCGCTCACCACCAGGTGAAATGAATATCTTCGAATAAACACTAGGCTATCTCATAGCCGCTGCTCCCCTAGATAGAGCACCCATTCCAACTTTGGTGAATAAAGTGATCTGAAACAAAACAAACAAATCATCCATCTGGGGGACACTGTACCTTGGGGATTGAAGGGCTAGCTAGGAGTATGGTCACGTAATAGTTAAACTTTTAATGTGAGCCAGAGCAGGCTCCTCCTCCCTACAATCCCCTGCCCTCCAGTTTTTTTTAAGTGCCCTGGGAGTAGGGCCACGTTTTATGGGCTCTGTTTTAGCCCTTTTACTTTTTATTTCTTTTGGATAGCATTTATTTTTACAGTTTTTATATGGAGCGGATATACTAGATACTCCGCAGCAGTGTCACACTGCACAAGTGGCGACAGCAGCAATCTCTCTGATCGCTGCTGGCACATAGCTCTATGCAGGGGAAGGCTCCCTCTGGGAATCCTTCTCTCTGCTCGCCTCCTGGAAGCGCCCGGGGCTGCCTCCTCCTGTGAGCAGGCATAGAGTCCCGCGAGTTTCCCAATATGGCTGCCGCATCGCTGACAGCAGCGATCACTCTGAATGCTGCGGGCACACAGCGCTGTGCAGGGGAAGGCTCACTGAGGCTGCCTCCTCCTTGGAGCAGGCATAGAGCCCCACAATCTGCTGAAATGGCCTATTGGCAACCGGGGCTGCCTGAGAGCATAGAGCCCTGCTGCTAATTAAAGTGTAAAAAAAATACATGTAAAAAAAATAGGAGGCTGTCACTATCCTCTCCCAGGCATAGGGGAGAGCTTAGCTGACAGGAGCAAAGGGGAGCCGGCCCCCAAGTATCTTCCCCCCTGTCTGTAGAGGGGGTGAAGAGGACTGCTGTCTGGCTTCCATTCTTCAACAAAAAGTCTGGCACCAGCAGATCCGGTACCAGAATCAGCAGCTCCGGCACCTGCAGCTCCAGGCAATGTCTGTCTTTATAGCTGTTAAACATCCGGTGGGAGCTGTGCCTGGCTACGTGAAGTCCCTATACTTCACCGGCTGCACACAGGAAGCTAAGTACGTCAGTATCTTACTATTTCCTGATTATATATGTTTGCACTAATAAGTGTGGTAATAATATGTATATCTGCTACGGTGCTGTTACCTTGTCTGCCATGTGCCATTATAATTCTTTACAGTAATAAGTGTGGTAATAATATATCTGCTATGGTGCTATTACTGTGTCTGCCATGTGCCATTATATATCTTTACACTACTAAGTGTGGTAATATTATGTTTATCTGCTACGGTGCTTTTACTGTGTCCACCATGTGCCATTATATATGTTCCTTGTGTACTGTCACATAGGACTTTTATTGAACCTATCATTGCCTTATTTAATGCAGAGGAACCACATCTACGGTTCCCTTGGTGTGGAACCGCTTACTTGGCCTAACACCCTGAACTGTGCATGATTTCGTCTGATCTCGGAAGCTAAGTTGGCCAGCCCGGTCAGTACTGGATGTGACATCGCTGGCCAATACCTGATACTGTAGACATATGAGTCATTTGTGTGTATATATACATAGACGTCTTGTAACATATAGACACTGGTATGCCCCATAAAAATTCCCAGCTTATATCTGGTTTTGCCCATGGACAGGTAGTGGGGTTCCCTGTACAGTGGTGCCCATAATTGATGCCTTTGCTTCACGGGTTTTCCTAGAATGCTCTCACAGTATGGCGGAGTGCTTCCTCCCTTTGGGGTCTAATTGGCATACTTTTGGGGGCCATTATATTGAGCAATCAAATAAATTGATGCCCACTGCTGTCTCTGTTCCCGCTATGTCGTGATTCCTACTAGGTGTCTCACACACTGTTAGGAAATCTGTGCATCACAATCCAGACCCGAGGTGAGCCGGCCTCCTGCCTTTTGGCCAAGACAGGTGGTTTCTTGGCTGGGTTCTGCTGGGTATTTTTGCTTCAGAGAAGCATCATGACCGATCCCTGCTCTTGGCACCCAGTATCTTTGTGTCTTCAGACCTAGGTTGTTCCAATCTGCTCTGGCAGGGGTGGGCTGCATGCCTATCAGTAGTTGGGGCACTATACCAATCTTGTGGTGACTGTGTCTGACTTTTTTGTACTGGATTTATGTATGGCTTTCGTGGCTGGCTTCAGCCCCATTGCTGTTTTGATCCTTTGTTCAGCTCCTTGGAGTGTAGATACTGTTCTGCTGTCATTGACATGATTCCCTGGCTGCAAAGGACACAATTCCTCTCAGTACCAGGGAGAGCGGACTAGGCTGTCACAGTCAATACACCACGCCAGTGTTTGTTTCTAGGACACCTTTTGTCTCTCTTCTTAGGAGTGTGCTCATACGTCACATTTCTGTACCCTCAGGGGTACGGATACAATGGCAATAATCTGTATAAATATGATTAATGGCAATTTCGCAGCGCATTGTGTTCTGTCCTAGAACCTCTGGGTCTTTTTTTCGGCTGGACTATTGTGGTTCTATACGTAAAAGACAAGGGATTCATTTTCTTGCTTGGTGTCCTGGGCCTAAATTCACTAAGCGGAGAGTTTGCTGGTGAATTTGAAAGGTGGTGAAGTTGCCCATAGCAACCAATCAGATTCGAGCTCACATTCTCCAGTATGCAAAATGAAACTGAGAGCTTGAATCTGATTGGTTGCTATGGGCAACTTCACCACCTTTCAAATTCACCAGCAAACTCTCCGCTTAGTGAATTTAGGCCCTGGTGCAGTATGGGTATCTGACACTGTGTTTTGACACTGGGGAGGTTTTCAGCATATATGATTTGATGCCGCTAAACAGTTAGCTGTATATATATCTCTATATATGCCAGGTAGCCAATACCTTGGTCTTAGCTCACAAAGTTACATAATGTCCTTTTAAGAATGTTTTTCCATGGGTCAGCATTTGGCAGATCTATGTCTCTCTATGACCCTGCCTGCAGATTTGTGTCGGTTATCTCTTTCCCTTCTTCTGTTGTTCCCTGACTGTCTCTGTATTGTGTAATCCTCCGGGGCATCCAGACAGACAGACCGACAGAGAAACGTCATGCTCTGGCCTATGCGGAACGTCCAGATATAGTACCGTCATACTCTGGCCTACAAGGAACGTCCAGATATAGAACTGTCAGACTCTGGCCTATGAGAAACGTCCAGATATAGAACCGTCAGGCTCTGGCTTCTGAGGAACGTCCAGACAGATACTTCAGGCACTGGCCTACGAGGTTATGTGCATGACCAGGATGCTTGACCTAAGAAGTACCTGGTTGTCTATGCTGCCTTTTCTTATGGAAGGGTAACAATGGTCGACCTTGCAATTTCTTTTGTCAAGGACTTTCCCATTGTGACCATTTAGTCTGGGAATGCTTTCCTCTCTAACTCCAGTGTCTCCAGGACTGTATCAGCAGTGTCCAATGAGCAGGCTGGTCGGAGGTGTGTACTGCTTTTCGCATCCTGTGGGTCTCCACTTCTCTTCCTGACACGTACGGATGTCCCAATGGTCGTCTGGTATAGTATCTTTTTGACTTCCATTTGGGTGACTTTAGGTCTTTGGTGCTTATTGTCCCTTCTGCAACTTGAGGGTTCCTCTATTGTGGGGTTCCCAGTTTGTAGGTAGCAGTGTCTCCATCCCCTGGCTGTGGCCCTAAGGTTGTGATGGCCTGGCCCTCTTTTCGGTGGTGTTCAGCTGATGTGGCCTGTATACACGAAAGGGTGACTGTCCTGGTTTCTCCTGTTTGACTTCAGCTCTACCTGTACAAGTCTGTATGCTTTGCCCTTCATTTATCTTGTCATATCTCTGGGGTATGTACACGTTCAGGTGTATGTACAGTTTTTTGGGTGTGTATATGTAGGAAACCGGGGTTCCTGTTCCCTTCCTTTCTCATTTACTGCCTAATGCATTTCTGGGAGTTTGTCTCCTCAGGTGATGTTTTATGGTACTTGGGCTGTTCTGGTATTCATCTCCGCGATGTAGGTCTGGTACAGTGTTTTCCTTCAGATCCTCTTGCAATAACTATTGGTGTTCTCCTGTGGGAGATCTCTGGAGAGTATGGTCTTCTCTGGAACTGGAACGCTGGAACTTCTCTGGTCTTCAGCTGTCTCTTCTTCGCTACCAGTCTGGTTGTGTCCTTCCTTCTCGGTGTTTGGACTTGTTCCTCTTGTCCTTGGCCTTCCTCTGGCCAGTCAGCTGAGACAACAGATGTTTTCTTTGTTAGAGGTGAGTTTACTTCAGGCACCTACGCCTGCGAAGTTCAGATGGTTCTTCAGCCATACCATCCTGGCTCTGCTTCCTCTCTGTCATGCTTGGAAGCTATGCTGGTTGCACTCTGGCCAGTGTCTTACTTTACTCCTCCATGTGGCTCTTGGTTCTCTAGGAGCGACATCGTCTTGTCTCTTCATGGCGTTAGCTCTTTTTTGTTTGTCTTCTGCAGTTTTGGCANTGACTTNCGTTCTTCTTTCCCTGCAGTGCTCCTGTTCTTGGGAGGTGTGTTCACTCCTCAGTGTCTACAATGGCGCAGACCAGACATGGGGCGGTGTTCATCATGTCTCGAGGGTGCAGGATTCTTGTTTGGCAGTGTTTTTGGCAACCACACTGTCTGCCCATTTGGAGCCTGAAGTTTTGTAGCTGTTCAAACGGGTTCCTTTTCCCAAGGTTTATTTCAATTTTATTGGGGGGCTGCTACCTATGTTGCAGTCTGGTTTGTACCTTACCTTGGTTCTTCAGCAGTTATGCCATAGCAGTGTCCTCTACTTGTTATTCTTTTATTTGTCTGCGTGTGTTTTTGGGTGATAGTATTTTATATTCTGGTTCTATCTTCGAGTTTCCAGGTCTACCCTGGGAGATTCCACCTTATCTGACCTTGTATGTGGTTTGGACGCTGGCATTGTGTTTCCCATATCAAATCAGGGTTCAGTGTATCAGGTCCTGCTCTCTGACCAGGTCCTGTTCTATGCCCGGTGGTTCAGCCGCTGGGTGTCTGTCAGTAGTGTAGAGTCCTTTACGTTTCTTGAGTGGTGATGGTGCAGACAGTTTGGGTGGCAGTTTATTCTTTGATTTACAGTTTCAACTGTTTCCAATTCTTTTGCATCCAGGGATACAGGACTGATAGATCTGACCTTTTGGTCTCTGTTGTCTGAGCACTCCGACCCTTACACATTGGCTTTGGGAAGTCCCCAAGGTACAGTGTCCCCCAGATGGATGATAGGAGAAAAGANGATTTTGGTACTTACTGATAAATCTTTTTCTCTGATTCCATCTGGGGGACACTGTGTTCCCTCCCTTGCTCAGTCTGTACTTAGTGTATTTTGGTTTTGTCTTCATGGATTACTTGGTTTGGTTCCCTGCCTTCGCAATGGTGTTCATAGTTTTCATGCTAGGGTCGTGGCCCTGTGTTTCCCTTTGGCTTTTCAAATAACTGGAGGGCAGGGGATTGTAGGGAGGAGGAGCCTGCTCTGGCTCACATTAAAAGTTTAACTATTAAGTGCCCATACTCCTAACTGGCCCTTCAATCCCCAATACAGTGTCCCCCAGATGGAATCAGAGAAAAAGATTTATCTGTAAGTACCAAAATCCTCTTTTTAATGATAAAAACTTTCTCCAAAGCTCTATGTACAATCTGTGTACCGCAATTAGGCATAAAGTATAACGAGCAGTCGGCTACTTCACCGCACACGGGGTGGTTGTCATCCGGGGTTGTCAGCGCGGCCATCTGATGCCGCTTGTAGCAAACACAATCTCTGCTAGGCTCCACCTCTACATGTTGCGTCGTTCAGGCTTCGTCCGGAGGTGTACATTACAGGTACATAGCTGTCAATTTTTACATTTTTTCTTAATATTCACAAAATTTCGTTTCAGCCTGTTACATTCCTATTAAACCTGGTGACAGCTTTACAATTCCTAACACTACAACATGTAACAATATTAATATACATATAAGACATATTCATAATTAAAGTGCAGACTGTGCTCTTACCCCATCTAGTGGTCCCTGTTGGGATTTTCCTATATAATGATACTTATAATATCTCTTTGCCCACAGTACCTGTAAAAATATGCACAAGTACGTGCTAGTCACAAAATAGAAGAGTAAAAGGTGATAAATTATATATACAACTCACATAATTGTACTTTAAATATGCTAGTGGCTATAAAAATTAGTACAGTGTTCTTTTATAAAAACTAAGTTACTTCAAAGTTTTCGTTTAAACCTTTAGGGATAAGCGTATCTAATGTGATAATCAAATAGGATTCACGTTGGGCTAATTTCAACAATCTATCTCCCCGCTGTTTGTCTACCTGTACATGCTCATTAATTTTGACCTGTAATTTATCGGTTCTTGCTCCTTGACAGGTTAAGAAATGACAGGGGACACTGGGTGATTAGATAACCGATTTAGAATGTTTCAATGATGCTCTAATAGGAAAACATGCCTCCTGATGAAGTCCTAACGTGACGCAACACGTAGAGGTGGAGCTTGGTGGGAGTGCCTCTCTCCAAAGGAGTCCCGTTTATCCATCTGTGGAGCCGGTGATGTACTGCTCGAATTTGTGAACTGCCTGGTTTTTTATATGCTTATATTTTATATACTGTTGGTACGCAGATATTATTTGAGTACCTAAACTATTTGTTTTATTAAAGGGTAATACACCATTGGGCGCCCCCTGTTCTCTTTCTTCTTGTTTGATATATATCTGAACCAGAGCTGGAAACGGTTTAATAACATTGGGGAGCAGCTTCTGATACATGTGATTTATAAGAGCTGTGAGAAAGGCTGTTTCAAACGCCATCACAGCGATTTTCATCAGGGCCAACCACATCCAAACAAACTGAAAGAAATACAATTTACAGGACTGTAAGAAGACACTCAGTATATAAAGATAAAAGCACATGGTTACTCTACATGTCAATGTCTCTGTCTCAGTGCTGACCAGCCCACCCCCAGGGGGGAACAAGTCCGGGAGCCAGTAGGGGAGGTGGTACCGAGCGCGGACGTCATCGGCGTCTAGTAGCCATAGTAACCACAACAGAATAAAATCAAAGAAGTAACAAATCACCAGCAGGGAAAACTAAAATATGAATAATCACACGACCGCTCTAAAGACTCATAGAAAGAGATCGCACCTCCAGAAAGAGGCAACAAGATACAGCATAGTACAAATGTCCAGACGGAACGCACGTTCCTCATGCAGCCATCCAGGAATCAAACGTATGCACATCTCAATAGGTATCATTATCACAATAAAGCAATGACCTAGAAGTACAACACAAAAAACTTCACATGCCTAATGAGCCCATATAAATATCGTAACTATATGCGTCACACCAGCTTGATGTGAACGGGAACTCGATACTTAATAATACAGGGCTGCCAGGCGAAACTGAGGTGCAACACTGTAGCTTTTAAAGAACAGTACAATAATAATTGTTCATTCAGTCCGAGAGGGGAGAGTGTATTTAGTCTATGAATCCATTGACACTCTCTCCTGAGTAGTAAAGAATCCAGGTCACCCTCAAGTAATGATACGGGCATATGATCAATTCCCATCCAAAGAAGCTCTTGGAGGCTATGTGTAGACTGTACCAGTGTTTGGCGACCGGTTGGTCTATCTCTCGTCCCTCAAGGCTCAATTTGATAGCCGATCTATGTAAGGTTAAATGTTGCTTAAGTTTACGTTTAGTCTTTCCAACATACAGTTTCTTGCATGGACATTGAATGATATATATATCACTCCTTTGGTGGTACAAGTAATCACATGGTTAATTTTGAAAGTACATTGGGTGGTAGGATGAGTAAATTTATCACCTGTAAACAGATGTTTGCAGGTAAGGCAACCTATACATCTGTAACAACCTGGTTTACGTTGTAAAAAATTCAAGGGTTTACTTGGTCTCATGGAGGTGATATCATTTAAACATAGGAGATCCCTCAGATACCTCCCTCGTAAGTAACTGGGAAGTAAACTAAAGTTCTTAAGTCCCACCAATGCCGAATCAATGGATACTAGCGGCCACAAGTTTTTGCCCGCATGTCTGTGAAAAAAACATAAGCGGTTAAACTTGGTAACCCAAGGTATCTTAAATGTATTCTATAATGCAAGGTTTACTACTCGCACCTCATTAAAGTCACAGGTGCGTCTTTACCTGTAATATATATAACCAAAGGTATCCTCTTCTTGACCGTGTCCCTCTGTGATAGTTTCAGTAATTCAGATCTGGATTTTAAATTCATCCTATGTCTCGCTTCGCGTATTCACTTAGGGCTATAGCCCCGTGATAAAAATTTTTGTTCAATGGCATCCAATTGCTGGTCTGCTAACTCAGTCGTGTTGTTTATTCTCTTAATGCGAACCATCTGGGAGTAAGGAAGACTTCTAATATTAGCTGCTGGATTATGGCTTTAAACTTCAAGAGGTTGGTTCTTATCTGTTGGCTTGTTGTATACAGAAGTGACAAGTCCCTTGTGAGTACGTTGCACTTTGACATCTAACAAATGTACTTCTGTAGGGCTAGTTTCCCATGTAAACTTGATCGTGGGTTTAATGACATTCACTTGCGTCATCATGGTATCAAATTGCTCAGCACTGCCCAACCAGATGGCAAAGATGTCATTGATGTATCGAAAAAAGGAAATAAAAAAGTCCTTGTGCCTGGGAGCATCCAAAAATAATTCTTTTTCAACCCCAAACATGAAAGCTTTGGCATAGGCTGGTGCAACGCTAGAGCCCATCGCACATCCTTGGATTTACAAGTAAAACTTGTTATCAAAAGTAAAATAATTGTGCCGTAATATAAGGTCCAATAGCTGTGCAAAATAATATGGTGGGGGGCCTTCATACAATGGATGGTTGGTAATTAAAATAACAGAGGCCTGAATTGCTTCTGCATGTGGAATGTTGGTGTACAGTGAGGCAACATCAATGACTTCAATCATGTTCAGAAAATGTGTAGTGTCCTTTAGATCCCCTCTGCTTGCACAGCTGGTTGTAAGACGGTCCAATAGTTGAGAGATGGGTTGAAAAAGTGAATTACGTGCTGAAATGATAGGACATCCCGGGGATGTGCTAAATTTTTGTGGATTTTCGGTAAGGTATATATTGAAGGTACTTGTGGAAAATGTACCAAAAGCCCATCCAAAGCTGTTGCTGGAATGTCATTTTTTGAAATCCCCTCACGTAAGAGACATTCGGTGAGTTAAAGATATTCCCCTGTAGGGTTATGGTCCAGTTTAGTGTAGACTGTAGTATCAGCAAGTTGGCGGTAAATCTCATTCATATAGTCAATTTTATTTTGGACCACAATCGCCCCTCGCTTGTCAGCGGGCCTTATGACGATACTGCTGTCATCTCTCAATGTCCTGATGGCCAATCTTTGCTGTTTGGTCAGATTATCCCTACACGTGGGCATCTGTTTAGCCGATTTGATTATACTCTCCTCCAGTAATCTAATGTAGCTTTTAATGGAAGGATTTGAAGATACAGGGTCAAATGTTGATTTAGCCTTGGGATAAATTGATGGAACATAGGTTTCACTGATCTTATTGCCAAAATGTTCCTTCAAACATAGAGATCTAGCCAGTCAATTTTAGAGTCAAATTCATGAAACTTGTTCTTATGCACAAAGGTTAACCCTTTATTCAGAAGTTGTACCTCATCAGTAGTAAGTGATCTAGAAGATAAATTGATCATTACGTCCTCCTGGAATGAAGAAGCATGCCTCCTGTGGCATTTTCCTCCCCTCCTGGTGGGTCTGCTGGGCCTATTCCTCGGCGTCTGCCTCGTACGGGTGGTTTGCACCGAAAACTCCGTTGTGGCTGTTGATTATTCATATTAGGGGTAGGATCCTGGTCACTCTCACTAGTATTTGGACCGCTTCATGTCTCAAAAGAAGAGCGATTCACAAATGGGTGACTTCGATATGGTCTCCTTCTCGTTTTGGGTTTTTTGCTTTTTGCACCTGAATACCATGGGTAAACCATATTCTCTTCGTAGTCTCTATCGACTTTCAATCTCTTTTCCTTTTTGAATTGTACAAGGTGACTGGTATATTTTTTCATAAGATCATCCAATTTAGTCATCCAATTACCATCTGTATCGGATAATAATAGGTGATTATTCTCAGTATTAAACTTCTCCATTTTCTCCTCGGTTATTTTCACGTCCCTTGATGCCTCTTCCACAACTAAAATCATCAAATCAAATGACCCCTTATTAAGAATGGCAATCCACCCACATATGGTGGTCCTGCCCACTCATCTCCAGGTTTTGGGACACTGTTCTTCAGCTACTAGGTGTCTCTGCTCAACCTCCCCATCCCTGGGGTACCTCGGAACGCCCTGTCCCTCGTCACTCACATATGTAGTGCCGCTAAATTGCTTGTCGCCAAAAAACTGGAAGTCTGGTTCGGTCCCATCGATGCCGCAGCTTCATAACCGTATCAGTTTTGTGGCCTCCATGGAGTACCTAACCAGCCTTCAGCATAACTCGATTCCCAAATTCCAAATGGTTTGGTCCCCATGGTACCGGTTCATTAACATACCCTTGCCAGGATTCCAATAGCTAGAGGGCCTTCTATTCTACCCCTCATTGGGGTACTCACACTCATACTCAGCACTCTTCCTCAACTCTTCCTCTCTTTCCCTCTCCCCCCTTCCTTCCCTCCTACTTCCTAGATGCTAATAGACAGATGTTCTTCTGCTGTTTTGTTTTTATTTTACAC
>JABWIB010006164.1:0-22920 GCA_016617825.1 Platyplectrum ornatum
TATGAGGCCTATATGAGATATAGATGTCCACATAACTGCAGATCTGGATCCCTAACAGACATAGAACAGCCAACCATACCTTTCTACAGTGAATCAACGCAAGTGCATGGTACTTTACTGTAAACTTACAATGAAAATGGCGGTTATGATTTGTGCAAATGCATCAGTGACAATGCAAATGAACTAAAAGAATAGTCATCTTTTTTTATAACAGTTTTTATTACATGTGCATACTTACATATACTTACATATGTGCATGCCTAAGTTCCAATTACATGAGCACGCCATAACTGCACACTAACTATGTTGAAGTACATTAAACACAGTTATACACATAAGTGACTTGCGTCAGGTCTGGTTTGTCGTATGTGCACAGTGCAAAGGAAAAGCATCAATGCACTACANCATCTGGCATACGTTCCAGAATGGATCAGGACTACAGTCAGCAGAGTTCATATGGATCCATGAGGTATCTCACATACATGGCATTAGAGAAGGGATCCAGGGGTGTGCCTCGCTTACAGGGCTCTCATAGTGCTGGGCAGCCCTTTAACTCCCTCTCCTCTCCACACAATGGCATTTCATTGCCACCCATTCACTGCTGCTCCGCTGTGCAATGAGAAAGCTGTGAACGCAATGTACCACCCAATGTGCTTCAATCAGAAGTGTCGCCATCTGAACAGCACCCTCACATCGGGTCAGAACAATCTACATCAGGGCAGTTCATTGCATACCGATGACATCAGTGAAGCTTGGGAAACCTCGAAACCTGCCTTGTCCTATGGTGATGTCACTACTTCCAAGAGCAGCAATAGGCTGAATAGCCTCAGCCAACAAAATGCCTGTCACCAGTGTGTGGAGGTGATAGGTACATTCATTCTGGACTGTGGCTNTGTACCGTATCCTCGCATTTGTCACATCTTACATTTATGAATCGTCNATAATGATATGTATTGTTAATGCTTTATATTTACTTATAATCACAGATCATTTAAAATCCATAAAAATGTAAATAAACCATCGCTATAAAAACAGCATGAAAAGCGTCTCTTTTGTTTATTTGTCTTTTTGCACTAAAAAAGAAGGAAGCAGTANGATCCCCGACTCTTACCTTAACACGTGCAATCCATTTTCACTTAAAATGCCTGGATATGGCATAGGGTGTTATATGTTAGTGCACTTACCGTAAGTGTTAACAGCAATAACTGATGTGCATTCAAAGGAACAAAAATAAGGGGAAGGGAAGGGCAAGGAGGCGTAAGCTGGTGGGAGCAGAAGCAGGGAAAAGGTAAGGGAAATTCTTATTTTTTTATACTTTTTTTTTACATCAATTAACTTTTATTAAGTGATTTTTGCATAAAAGGGGATACAGAAAAGAAAAAGGGGAAGGGATCAATGGGGTACAAAAATGTGCATAATAAAACAATGAGGGAAGATGTCCACAGTGATACCTCCAATGAAAAGTGGTGGGGGGGGGGGCACAGACATAAGCACAGAGTCAGAGACAAGTAAAGAGACAAAACCTCAAATTATACTTGTTTAAAGGTGTCAGCTGTATCATTGCCAAATGAGTTATCGTCGCTATGGTACAAAAGTCTGCATCCGTACTGAAACATGCAAAAAGTGATAAAANTTACGGAGAATGGCACCGGTGTAGTATATACAACCACAACAACAATGTACAAAACACTCTTANGTTTTCCATTCCAGTGCAATGACATCAGGACATGAATTGATAGACAACCATGAAACAATGAAGTACCTTCAAATGACTAGGGTTGCGCAGAATTTAATGTATTTGAAAGTCAACATGTTAAAATGCCATCTATGTATGCATCTTCTTTGTACTCCAGAATGTGGATTTTCTTTTGACAGACTGTTGTTATAGGAATTTGTATAATGCATTAGCAGAATCAACTAAGGCTGCCCAATAATATNCCATACCTACAAACTAAGCACGAACAGCAACTTTCTAAAGCAATCCTTGAGGATTAGAAGCCACCTGCACATTCTAACTAGCAGCCATTGATGACAATACTTAAAATCCTTGGCTTCCACTAAAACCACAGCACGTATATTGTTTCTTGTAAAAACAACCTGAGACGTTGGATATAAAATCAGAAGTGCTCACAAAAAACTTTTATAAGAGGAAGTAGAGATTCTAAAGTATACATGGTTGGTGGCTCTGTTCCCATTCTCTGCAGATTTGCTGGAAATGAAAACAATTATCTTCAAACATCTACGAACTGTTCTAGCTACCCTGGATCGGCCAACTAGAAAGTGTGTTTAGTTGCATTGGATTGGACTGTTATTGAAAATTATAGACAAATAAAGAGCAGAGTAATTTCTAATGTACTGTATGATAGTTAGAATGAATTAGTTACATGGATCCTACTAGAATCATTGGAGTCATGGCTCAAAGTTGGGGGTGCGTATTGCCACTTCTAACACATTTTCTACCGATTTAATAGAAAATCTCAATATACTTCTATTCATTTCTATTTTTCCATTCCACCACTTCTAATTTTTGCAAAACAAATGCTAAAAATCATATAGAAGTATTCCTAGAAAAACAGCTCTCCCCAGGTCCTCTCTCTTCTCCTGACCCTGCTTCTGAGGTACGGAGACAGCATAGCCTGTATCCAGAGCACTGGGTATCATGCATGTGGTCTTCCATTCTGGTATAATGAATGGGCGTGTGTACCACGTGCGTACTTTAACGTTTATATGGTCTCCTATATTAGGGACTCCTTGGAGCTTCTGACATCTGTATTAAAATTCATACTTTCGTTTATAACGCCAACAACATTTTTAAGCACTAGCACCTAAGCAAAACCCCCAATCATTAGTCACAGGGCAAGTGGATGGCTGCAGCATGGCTACATTCCCCTGTCCATTTTTACTCATCACATAACTGTAGATGTTACACGGGCCAGAACCTAAGATACAGATAGCTCAACCAGAGAAAAAATGTGGATCCTTTTAATGGATGCACACAAAGGCAACCCTAAAATTGTTGTACCCTAAAATGTTATAATATTCAATTGTTGACTGCGTGCACTCATTAAAAGGAACCACTTTTCTCTTTAGTTAAGCACAATAAATATATATTTATATATTCACCACTGGAAATGGAAAAACCCTAAAGTTTGTGAGCATGCGCTAAACAACATTATTCTTCAATAGCTTGTTATGTTTTTATATTTGTGTGTTTGCACAGCACAGGTGTGTTATATCCCCAAGAAGAAGCAAATGCTCTAAATAAACTCAACAATAACTTTAGTATGACACTGCCAAAGTCTACAGTAAGAAATACAGGACTAGGCGTGCCTAAAATGTAATCCATGTGTTTATTTTACCGAGAGCAANATGATAATGAAATAATATCTTTCTCTGCACTGGATACAAAGATTCAAAGAATTGTTACTGAGTAATAAGGATTACATACCCTGGCTGATGCGCCATTCACTAATGTATAAACTGTAGAGCAGTGTGATGGCTCTAGTGATTAGCACTGCTGCCTCACCTTGCTTGAGTCACAGGTTCAATTCCTGGATAAGGATAATATTGGTTTGTTTGTTTAAAATGGTACATATGCTTATGTACAAACANGTTAATAAAAATACTGCATAGTATTTTGCATTATGTATTTCTGTGGGTGTCATNTAAGATAGACCAGAGGCAGGCAACCTGCGGTTCTCCAGGTCTTGTCAGACTACATGTCCCAGCATGCTTTAACTGCATATAGTTGATACCTTACAAAGTATACTGGGACTTGTAGCTCGACAACACCTGGAGAGNTGTANGTTCCCTACCCTTGGGCTACACCAACCAGAGCAGAAGGATACAGATGGAAAGTAATGAAGAGACTGGTTACTAAGTACGAAAGGAACTATCATCGAGCATGTCACAGCACAAGTGTATTTACACTGCTTGGAGAACTAGGAGTGTCTTAAATGTCTATCTATTATCTGCATCTCTCTATCTAAAGCTAGACACTTGCTGCATGATAAATCAAACCGATCAGCCAATTACTAGTGTTTGGCAATGGTCAATGTGATGGATTGCAAACAAAAGGGTCCAAACCCAGCCATGCTTAATCAGATCATCCAGAATTTCTGAACAATCTAACAGCTATTGGGTCAATCCTAAATTCACTGTTCAGCTAACTATAGTTTAGTTTATTGCATGGCCTATACCCCGATAGCCACATTATCTTGTAGTCTGTGTGCACTATGTATTATACACTAAATAGTATGTAGCCAGCATGCCTTTGTTTTACAGGAAAATTCCAAGTTGCATTTTTGTATTTAGCAGCAGAAAAAGAGCAAATAAAAATAAAAGTATGGAATGCAAACTGAGCTTGGTATGATTTTAAAAAATTACAGAAACGCGTCACACAAGAAGAATATATCTGTCACTGCCAACAGTAAAGGTTCAATGCAAAGATGTCGTCAAATTAACAGTTTATCAAATGTGCTGCTATGCAATAACAAACATACGTTGCTCTGGAAATGGTCATTAAATAATATCTTCATTAAAATCAGTACATTTGGAATCAGACAGTTCAGACGGGTGCTGCAATGTCTGGTCAGTTTAGGGAGAGACAATTTAAATCTAAATTAAGCCAATTTGTGCCAGATAGTTCGTGCAGGAACACACTTTAAAAAGTGGGGCCAGGTGGCATGCCAGTGTAGACGTCCGAATAACCACCATTTACATTCACATAATATGGTGGTAGTATACAGCTGTGAGATGTCCATAGGTGATATAACAATTGTATGCATTATACTGTTTTATCTCAGTATAAGCATTCATTTTCCCCCCCATCGACAAAGGTGCATGTATCTCACACGCTTTAGTGCCTTGCAAGATATTAATTAACATATCACAACCACAAGTAAATCGCTTTACAAGTGCAGAGCATATCTAAAAACACCAAGGGTGTTTCGCACATTATTCCAACGTGTGGGATTAAGAATCTGCAGCTATTTATTAACCCATCAGTTTGTGAAGCCAAGAAGAAATGCAATAACTGACCTGATTTCACCCTCCTTCCATTGGCCCACAAGACAAAGTCAATATTTTTGTTTCAGACACTATTTTCTTTAGTTATATAAAATCTAAATCAGTAACTATGTAGTCCTTTCACTAATATACCGTATATAAAAACAAATTAAATGGTGAGTAGCTAGAAAGAACACTGTGCACATGATAATAAAAATCTATGAGTCTAGGGTTACCAACTTCCCAGGAGTCTCACACATTTTGGGCACTGCTCCCATCAAGGCCTTAGTAACCCTATGTATGGAAGCTTTTACTAGACCTGGGGTAGGGCTTCAATCACGCCCTCACATCCCACCCAAATACATAGCTCTTTGGGTCTTGTTTCTCCCAGGGGATAGTGGGCAACCCTGGTATAAGCTAGAGGCAAGCGCATGTATGGTTGAGCTCTGATAATGCCTTATTTCAACTACAAACACATTATATAGTGTTACACCAAATCACATCATGATCCTAATTTAATAGTTACAACGAAATAGGAGCATATCAGCACCTGGACAAACCATGCAGCAATGTTATGGGTACAAATGATATTTTCTATACTTGGAAAAATACTGTACTTTGCTTACTGCAAACAGATACTAAACAGCTTTAATTGTATATATATATTTTACAAATCATCTCTCCTCCAGTTCAGCATGGTTTGGCCAAAAACTAAATTGGATCCTGGTGTTGCTTTTAACTTCAGATCAGCCCCCATTAAGCTATGTAAGAACATGTGACAGCATGCATGCTGATAGGAAACTTTTCAGTTATGTCCTTTGGGCCAGGTATCATTTTGTTTCAAATTCAGTGGAACAATCAATCTAATGCGCCTGACATGGGGCTGTTAACCAGCAGTTCAGCAGTGGATAACAGTAACCTCAATTCACACAAACTATCTTAATGGACGAATAAGCATTCGGAAAACCACAAAACTAATGACATCCATGATTATAGATCTGCTGTACTATCTTTAAAAATACTTTAAAAAAAGATCTTTGATTTTTAATAAGATCTTTGCATAAATCCTTTCCCAGAATACTAAGGGGACTGCTCTATCCCCCTTCATTTGCAAGGCTTATTTGGCACAACAGTTCCTGCAAACATCACCCTATTCTATTACAATACTTTTATCCACTAAATGGCACATACATCATGGCCAGAGCAATGTGGTTAATGTTCTGTTTTAGGTTTCACAGCCACTTGCATGCTGAAAACATATGACCACAAGACCGAATACAACAGTAAATACACCCTTGCGTAGGCACACTACAGTGCACAGTAAGCCTGGGTATTTACCATGACAGCGAGGGGCAACTGAGCCGCTCCATTTCTATTGATTGTGTTATAAGCAGCTATAAGCCCTGGGTGTAAGAGCATGCTGTGGTCCCCCATGTGCCAGCAGCTACTGGAGGCATGGGCTTACTAGGACCTGTAGTGCACAAAAACAAGGGTGTATTTACTGTTTAATTAATATTAGACAAAAAAAAATCTTTTTTTTAACATAGTAATCTCAGATCGTTGCCCCCCTCTGAGATGCGACTTAAACAACACTGAATATGTTTTGTTTTTCTGGTAACTATAATGGATTTTATGTGTTAGCGATTTTTTTACTTTGGCCAAGTTAACCGAGTGAAATCTGCTTCAACCAATCGCTCAAAGTAAAAAAAAAATATGCTCAAACTCCAGGCAAATGATCTTACATCAAAACCTTCGGCTACATCTTGGGGAAAAGGATTGGTTCCTTAGTATACTTAGATTAGTATACTTAGTATTGTTCGTGTGTGCGCCTGTCTGTGTGTACAGAGGTGTTCTTGAAATGTCATGAGGTGAGAAACAGATATTCACACAGCTAGTTTATGTAAATGAATTCAGGTTGTTAATAAACAGTCAATATTTTCGGAGACGACACCATTAAATTCATTTAAAGTATCATTTACAGCCCATGTCAGAAAATCACACAAGAACTGACTTGGGGGAAGTCAACTGTAAAATTAATTAATTGTATAACAAAAGAAACACACCTGGAAAACCCCAGTTGCCATGTGAGGGTAGTGTCAATTTTTTTTCCTGGAATACACTTTGATTTTGCAAATGCATCCAACTACTGCAGATCTTAATGACAAACTAATAAGAATAAAAAATTAGCTGGCCATACACTAAATTGTTTGATGGCTCCAATATTGGTGTGTGTATGTGTGTGGGCACTTCAGATAATCCTGAACAATTTTTGTAATATTTGTTTCCCTCTCTTTTTTAATAGAACAGCAGAAAAATTGTGTGCTTTCCTTCTTTTTTCGCACACTAAGCACTAATTGCTTTGTGTGGTTGGTTGGCGTGAAGCATTGAAAATTTCGCCAAAGGGGGAAAAAAAAAAAAAAAAAATCACTGAAAGGGACCAATTCAATACCCGTGATGCCAAAAAGCTGGTCGTGCCCTATTCCGCTTCTATTATGGTAGTGGTTTCTATCGTCTATGAGCTGCGAGATAAAAAGACACGTTTTCTCCCTTGCACTTTACATGGGGGGACAAACTTTGCACCTTACAGATTGAATCGGTCCCAAAATATCTAGATCATGCTGTGACAATAATCTAGTGTGTGGGCAGCTTTACTTTGTCATTAACAACCCCCCCTCTCCCCCATTCCAATTATGAAAGTATAAAAAAAAAAGTCTTCCAGAAGCTGGCCACTCACTAGAACCATTATCATCACAACATGATTTTCATAATTATCTTGAATAATTTTTTTACTTTGACGAACTGGTCAATTATCTTCCCTACACACTTTAGTGATTATGGTTTTAAAAGCTAGAAACTACATTGTAGCCAACTTTGTAAAATTGGTCACAATTATCTGAAATGCCCACACACTACCCAATATTGGACCCCCTCAAAGGATAATCAGTCGGGAATTCCGAAAGATCAGGTTATCATTTGCGGGCCTTTCTTGAACAATTATTATTAGCTTTCAGTAAAAAATCTGCACCACTCACTAGAAAGATAATTTGTCCAATTTGCAATAATTGATGAACTGGAACAATAATCGTTCTAGTGTGTGGCCAGCTTGAGTCTCAATTATATCACTAGTTCTCACTGATTTTTATTAGATCTGGGTAATCTATATCCCAGAGCTAGGTTAATGTTTGAGTTTCTCTCCACTATGTAACGTACATGGTCATGCCTGGAATAATATGATTGAGGTTCACCAGTCAGGTGGAAAATAGTTATTTTTCACAAGGACTAAACATGTAGAACCTTTAAAAGTTTACACAGCTGGTAAAAACTTGCCGCTCCAAGGTGGAAAAAAATCGTCCCAATCTGTAACCACATATGTGATATTTAGGATGGACATATTTAATGTGATATTTAATATAGAGTCTATTCCAGGTTAATCCATGTATAACTAATACCCGGTTCACACTGACTACCCTGGTAATTCAGTCTTTTATTACCAGGGTTGTTGGGACTATGAATTACCCTGGTCATTAACCCTGTTCACACTGTTGACTTACCATGGTAATTCGCAAACTACCCTGGTCAACACCGTTCACACTGAACCAGGGGAGTTAGGTGAAAAAATCAGTTTCATAGTTACAATGGAGCCATGATTGGCTTAAAAAAAATTAAGAAAAAAATAAATAAAAGAAATAATCAACAAAAAAATAAAATAAAATAAATAATTAAAGTATTAAAGCAAGAGATTAAGAATAATTAAGAAATACATAAAACAAAAAGTTTATAAAATTTATAAAAGAAAAGAAAATTAATTAAGAATAAAAATAATATTTAAAAAATAATAAAAATAATATTAAAAAACTAACAAAAAAATAATAACATTAATTATTACCAAATGATTAAAAGAATTATCATAATAAAAGCAATGCAAAACAATAAATTATGCACAAACAACATACAGCAAACGTTCTATTTAATTATTTGTCTTCTCATGCACTGCTTATTACCCTGCTTATGTCCTGGGTAATAGAGGTGGGAGACACTGCCCAGGTATGATTTTATGTGCCGTTCACACAGAGCGCAGTACCCGGGAACTGCCCGTTTAATAGCACTCTGTGTGAATGGGGTATTAGTGTGTCCTCAAGAAGAAATCACAAAAAAAGGTTTATTAAAAAAAAAATACTAGTGTAAAATGAACTCATTAGTCATGGACCAGGAGCAACAACAATTGAACAGGCAACAGATATTTCTCATGAGGTTTGATTGATTGGGCTTTAGTTTCACTTGTCATCGCTGTGGACTTCCAGGTGTAGATCACAATTGTGAAACCTCAGCTTCTGTTTGTAAAGGAGTTCTAGGCAAGCAGCGTAAAGATGACATTCAGTGTAAATGATCTTTCTCTGAACACCTCAGCTGCTGTTTAGATTTCATTCTACAAACAAAAGGTGGACACAATCCTGACATCTAGAATGATTAGACAATATTCTGTATTAGGGCTAGCTGTGGCTCTGTTGACAGGCATACGCTTACACACTTACATAAAGACTCTGGTTAGTTGCCTTTGAGGGTGTAGGCGCATAGTATTTTCCACCTGATTGGTAACCTCAGTCATTATTCCAAGCATGGTAAAGTACGTTAAATAGTGGAGGGAATAGCAAACATTAACTTAGACCTGGGACACAGATTAACCCGATCCTTTCCTGGGTGAATACAGGTAGCAGTGGAGAAAGAGTAGCAGTTAATAGCAAACCCTGTCAATACCAGGGATAAGGTTAGTGCAGATTGATACACATAATGGCTCTGTGTGCATTACTAGTACTTTATCCTATGTGAAATAAAGCTGCCAGCTAAGAGCCAGGCAAAGATCTTGGTCGCTGTGACTGTTATACACATCAGAGTGGCCGGTGGCAGTGTGAACCTGCCTCCTAGCCTGCAACCAGTCAGTGAATGGCTGTCAGAAGACTGATTTGTGGATGGCTAGAGCTATCCACCCATCAGTTCGCTGGCAGCCATTCACTGCATAGAAGAGACACTGCGGGACTGCAGGAGGGGTAAGTTCCAATTGAGATGACACATTTTATTTTCTTTACTACTTGGCAGTAAAAAGCCAGCCCCTGCACAAATCTAAGAATATTCTAATGCTATTCCATGTGTGTCCCAGTTTTCTATGAACACAACTTGCTGCCATGCTTTAAATGCACTGATCTCCCCCTTTTCCTCTCTCTCCCTCTACTCTTGCTTCTCCCTACTTGGCTTTGCGGCTCATACTCGCTACTATTTTGTTATTTTCTTGTTAGTACTTATTGCGCTTTCTTAGTGCCTTTTCATGTCTACAATGTCGGGGTGCCTTCCAGCCGTTTAATTTTGGTAACCCTCACTACAACTCCTGATACCTCTTGGACCAGGCTCTCTCGTCCCGCAATGTTTATAACCATGTGATGTGATACTTTGTATGGCAAATCCGCACACATTTGCTTACGCATGTTACTTACTGCCTCCTTGTTTATTATTGAAAATTCGAAAAAGATTGTAAACTTGCTTGTTTATTCTGTTTATATGTTCTTGTACCTAATAAAAATATTTCTANAAAAAAAAAAAAAAATGCACTGATCAACCCAAATGAATATATGAACATATATGCATAGGTTCCTATAACACCACACATGAACAGAAAGTTGTGGCTTACTATTCATAAAAGGACATGATTCATAACTGTCAAGGCAGAACTTCGACGTATGTGGCAACTCCATCATTGTGGTAACTTCTATAAATAACAGAGCACTAATTCCTAAAATAATATACTGTGTAATACCTTTCTATACTCAGGATGCAGTAGTTTTAGGTAGAATGTTGACAAGGCTTTACTGCTAAATCAAACCATTTACATTTCAAAGACATTCTAACATGATCCTACCCTTAAGTAACATTTTCAAACACGTCCTTATTTTTGGATTAGGATAAGAAGCATATCATTTATATAATGGACGGTCTGTCACATCCTGCTCACTGATCACGCACGGATGTATTTCATGACACAATGTAGCTCCTGGTTTTTAACTTTGTAAATGCAAAATATAATGATACTATGCAAACATACATCCAAAGAGACATTACTAATACCCAAGATCAAGTTACATCAGCTGAATGTGTGCCTATTGCAAGTTTACACCTGAACGAATCCTGTGGACATAAACATTTGGGCACGCAAGGAATATACTTTGCTTTTGCACATTGGCAGATCCCAGTTCTTCACTTGCGTAGATTACGTTTGCATAAACACATAATATCATTAAATATATAAAGGATTTGCAGTGCAGCCATTCAAACATAAGAGGGCAATAACTGCAGGATTACAATAACTAGACTACTCCTGACCTCTAGTGTGTACTTTTAATATTACAACCGTAAATGCACAAAATGAACTCTTTACACTAAACACTGAATAAATGCCATTATGAATCTGATACAATACCCAGAAATCTGTAAATTTTATCTTGTTAAATATAAACAATACTTATTTAAACAGTAGATAGTGGAGATACTGGACCACCACAATGATTTTTAGGATGGGTCAGGTAATGAAGAGGGGCAAATGTGATCTTTAATTATCTTAAATATCTGTGAAATCTCTTCTATTCTAAGATTTTACACACACACACATATATATATATATATATATATATATATATATATATATATATATATATATAATGTATTGAAATATTAGAATAAAGGTTCGGACAAATGCATACAATGACATATGTGCGAGTAGCTAAATCAGTACATAGAAGCAACAATCCAAATATTTACCTTGGTGTAAAGACTTGTGAGCTGGTAGTTTTATCATTCTAGGAAGAATAGACTAACATTTTGCATATATTTATAAATGGACACATGGCACAGAATGTCCTATGGTCAAAGCTTATTCATTAAGGCCTCCTTGATTTATTGCTTAGGGGAACTTTCAAACATTAGGTAAGTGCACTTTAAACACACCTGAATAAAGGGATCATTTATCCTGGCACATTGAACAATACACGGTATGAAGAAAATATAGCTGCAACATGTATCCATGGCCACTCTGCAGAAACTCTCACACCTTTAAAATAAACAATCAAGATGCGTCGCATGGCTGCAGCATTTACAGTTATATCCAAGTCCCACTTCCTGCAGAATAGTAATTGGAGATTATACATTCCATATATGCCTGCTCCAATATAATGGTTTGTAAAAGGTTTATTAATAGGTCAATATTCTCTTAGTTTTTAGCACACATGGCACAATAAACATTCAAACAATGACATATCAGAGTCCCCAATAAATGACCCTTGTACATTTTAACCCCTGTAGTAATATTCCCTGTACATTTTAGCACCACACTGCTCACAGGGGCTACATGTGGAAAATGCTTTTAAATATGAATCATGGTGATACATACATTACCTTCTGGGAGATTGTTCTTCGAAGGTTCATCAAAGAATATTTGCAGTTACTTTCAGTCTTGTGTTTTTCTGATTGATACCTAAAATTTCGCGTAAAGCTATAATATTGGTATCCACCAGTATAAAGCTTCTGGTGCTCCGAAGAGCATGTTAATTCTCACCGCATTTCTATAACCCTACTTATAAAGTGTGTCGGTATGCTCCTGGAGTGACCAAAGGTCTGATCATAAAGAGTGTGTTCGAGAGGGATGAAACGGGTGTAACGCAGGGTGAAATCAACAAATAAAAGTTAATTATGAGGTTATTATAAAGATGTGTAGAGGACTAGAGTAAAAGGATGGCTGGATACACTGTCTGGTAACAATGGAATCTGTTACCAGACTAAGGGAATAGAGGTTTGGATGGATGAAAACACACAATATTGGGCAGGGGATGGGGGGTGCTGGGTGAATGGCTGCAGACACACAAGACATACAATTAGATGAATGGAGATACACAGGAATAATGGGGGATTGGATGTCTGGAGACATTGGGATGACTGGAAATAATAGTAATAATAACTATTATGTTTTAATTTATTAGTTCAGTTGCCCTATGTGTGTTTGACCTTCTAGCCAAAGGAAAGTAGTGTTAATATTATATTACACCACCTTCATAGTCTACTGAAAAATAATTTTTTATCTCAAGCAAACTGAAGTGTCAAAGGCCCTGACACCGAGGCCTAAACTTACTAAGCAGTGAGATAGCAGTGAGACTGAAAAGTAGGGATGTTGCCCATAGCAACCAATCAACAAAGTTCCCAAAATTTATATACAACATAAATGTAATCATTTAATTGCTCTAATAAAGAGCTTCAGTAAAGGGAGTTTGTATTGTATTTCAAATGGAAACTGTAGAACAGAAATACCTGGTACTTTCACACTTTTTGCACTAGGGGGAGCTGTTTGTTAATTAATATATATATATATATATATATATATATATATTATATACAGAAGAGTATATATTGCTACACAAATCAATAAAGATCTGCTTACATTATTTCTCTCCTGAAAATAGGCATCTTGCAAATTAATGCTGCAAATCTACCCTGTAAAAACAAGGGCAAAATGACATTGTTACTTTTTGTGTTGCAATCCACACTATTATGTTTTGCTTCTATCTAATTGTGGGAACGCCTCAATTGAAGCCAGACGGTTACAGACTTTCCAGTAAAGACCCTTGTTCGGGACTATCTAAGAAATGATCACAAAACAATTAATAGTTGGACAGATGTGAAATATTGTGTTATTGTGTAATGCCTTCTCTTACTGATCATATTCTGTGTGTGATACATAAAACAGTACCTTATATTGGGACTAGCCTGTCTAAAGCCTTAATCTAGTCATATAAGAAACACAGACTGCTGCAAAGTGCAAAAGACTGAGGGCGCACCAATTCATTCACAAAAACCTTGCATTGTGCCATCAAATTATACGCTTAATCCAAAGGATCCTTTCAGGCACACTGTGTACTTGTAGAAGTTAAATTAGCAGACCTTCTCCTATTTTAATCAGATAAGGATCTTGTATAATTGACTTTGTGTTAGAAGCTAAAAGGGACTTTGTTATAATGATTCCCTTCCACCTCAGCTAAAATGTCAGGGAGCAATTTCCCTTTAAACTGCTAGAAAGACTGCAGAGCCCTACCTCCACCAGCCGCTTTCATTACAACCTGTAGCCAACAGATAAAAGAAGTGAAACTAATAAATGGCCCTTCATTCTATTCATTTTTATGTAAATGCTACTATATAATCATTTTATTTATTTCATGGGACAGGCCAAAATGTTTATTTGCAGGTCCTTATGTTTTCTTGGTGTCAATCGTGCATTAATACCCCCACTGACAGCTATATCTCAGAAAGCGTTTTACATATTAAGCGAGGTATATTTTAGGGAGATATACACTGAATTCAGCCTCCACTCCTAAAAGACTGAAGGCTGAATTCAGTGTACAGGATATTCCTATAGCAGCTGGTTTGTAGGACGATAAAGATCCAGGGGAGTGCCCTTAAGAGATGGGATTTCAGGGAGAATTATAGTTCTTTACAATTTGGGAAATTGTAAATTTGTATATGAAACTACATGTCCCAGCCTGCTCCAGGGCANTGATTGGGCATGTGAAAGCAATCTCAGGCACAGAAGGGCCGTGGCCTAACTGTAGTGCTTAGGGAAAGTGCTGAAAGGATACACTGACCTAGCTTTAAGTTAGAGTTTGAGTAATGTAATGTGGGTATTAGTGACTGTAGACATATGCGACGGATATAGCGTCAGTGGAGAGTGTGGTCTGTGTAGTGTGCTGTATCAGTGACTGAATAGCAGAAGCACAATGTGATCTGTGTAATGTGCTAGGTATCAGTAATCACATATAAAAGAAACAGGTTTTATTGAGGAACATCATAAATCTTATCTGCTTGGGAACACCCACTGGTGAAACTACCATAAAAAGTCCATGCAACTAAAGATGGATGTGATACTTTACATAGGGTAGTGAGGAAATTCTAACATAAGACCTGTCTATCATAACTCGATAGAATGTAAGCTTGCGAGCAGGGCCCTCTTCCCCACCCATTCTGTCTGTTACCACCCAGTCATTGATTTTTCAAATTTGATGACGCTATATAAAAACCTGTAAAATAAATAAATAAAAAAATAAATAACTCCATACAAGCAAAAGCTGTGGCCTCTATGCACCACACAGGACTCGGTATACATAAGACATGAGGTTCCCGTTATTATTAAAAAGTGACTATATATACAGTGGTATTTCATTAGCTGAAAGCTACAATATAGGGTGGAATATAATTGGAAAATGAGTTTATAGCCAAAATATGAACGTTAGAGTGTATGCAGTATATATTGTATGCAGGGACTGAACCAGCATTTTAAGAATAATTGCAAGTGCAATACGAGTAGTTCAAATGAGTTTACATATTATAAAAGTAGGCAAGCATTTCAATATTGCATAGTAAGGGGTGCAGCTTTTACAGGGCCCCAGAGATGAGGAGGAACCAGAGAAGTTACTCACCCTGCACAGTGAGCAATATGAGTCAGTGACAGCTTAAATCAGCGTTCAGCAATCCATAAATGAATGCTGAAAGCCTCTTCCAATATATTTATAAACAGTGCTCAGCTTTCATAGATTATTATTATTAACGATTATTTATTAGGCACTATAAAGTCTCCACAGCTCCATACAATGGGGAATACAGACACAAACATACAGAATGGTTGGGGAAGAGGGGCCCTGCCTGCAAGCTTACATTCTAAAGGAATTAGGGGATTTTGAGGTATTGGCCTAAATTTATTAAGCAGGGAGATTGCAGTGAGAGTGAAAAGTGGAGATGTTGCCCATAGCAACCAATCATATTCAAGCTCTCATTCTCCAGTATGTAAAATGAAACAGAGCTTGAATCTGGTTGGTTGCTATGGGCAACATCCCCACTTTTCAATCTCCCTGCCTAGTAATTTTAGGCCATAGGGGTAATTACACATACACGAGGGACATAGGGTCAGCTGCCAATTAACCTACCGGTGTGTTTTTGGGGTATGGTAGACATGTGGAAAACATACATACCAACATACATACTCCTCAAAGATAAGGTCTTGCATGAGGATCGAACTTACAACCTTAGTGCTGTGAGGCATCAGTGCTACCGACTGAGACATAGATGGAGAGCCAAGTGATGATTTAACCTGAAAGCCTCTGACAGGTTCTATCAGGCAGGCAAGTCTTCCTGGGTACAGTCCAATCCCATTCAGCTGTCCTCCCCAGCCCAGCTTGGCTCTACCCAGTCCTGCCCATCCAAACAGCTCATTGCTATAAGACCTGGGTCTGTCATCTTCCATCCTGACCCTGTCACACAGCTCTATGTTTAATTTCTTAAAGTTGAGCTAGAAAACGTGATCCTTCAACTCACAACTCAGTTTGCATCATTTAAATTACAACATGCAGCCTTGTATGGCATAATGGATTTCCTTATGGTGACTATATTCATGACTACAATGTACAATGTTTAGAGGTCAAAACAAAAGCAGAAACTAAAAATAAAATAAAAAAATGTAAAAAAATATGTACTTTCTGCATTTGATCAGATTGTAGTAAAATATTAACAATTATCAAAATGACCTAGCATACCTGCATACCAAATATGCAGTGCCCTGTGCATTGAGTGACACCGTGATATGAAAGGTTATCTGTCTGACTGTGGGAGATGCTTTCCACATGGTACAGAGGTACAGATCTCCTCATTCCTGTGTGTAATGAAGCATTTTCTCCATAACAATCTAAAATTCAAGAGAACCAACATACAGCAAATGGAGAAGGAAAGATAGCAGTAATGTCCTATAGCTTACACACTACATCACATGAGCCTATGCACAGTGTCTCCTGTACAGTAGCTGGTAACACCAGGTCACATTGCAAGTCTCACTGCAAGGGCAGGAAATCATCTCTGCCTATTAAGGGTTGTTAGAAATTCTGCACATACCTCTTTCTTTGTCTGATGTTTTGTCAAATATGAGTACCATATAGTATAAAAACTGGTATAAGCCTAGCTTTTCAGGACAAGTTTTTGTGCTGAAAGTGCGCCCCTCGGCTTATACAGAGTCATTGTCCTGGAAGCTGCTAGGTTCCAGTTATTAGCCCACATAGCCGAATCCCGATCACATCAATCAGCCATCTCTATATAACTTCATTCCCTCCACCGCTGTCGCTTTAAAGCCAGATCAGGAAGGCAGCTGGCATGGTCTGGCTTACATCCTGTTGTTTTGCAGTGTTTTCCTTTCTGTCCCCAGATACCAGAGCTGCACACATTGCTCTGAGCTAAGATGGAGCTAAGGTAAAGGAGGGGGAGAGCGTGACACTGGCAGGCAGCATGCCACTCACTTACCACACTGAGCCCACAGAGCTGACACAGGCTTGTAGTGTGTTGTATGGGTAACACCTAGGCACAGGAGCTTTACATTGTTTTGTATGCAAGGAAAGAGGGGGGGGGCAATAGAGACATAAGGGCAAGATAGGAGCTGGGACATAACGAGTAGAGACAATGCAATCCTATGGGGCAATGATCCATCAGTGACATGACCCTTTCACAGGGGTGACAGACAGACATACTGAGGGTCGGCTTATACTCGAGTTTTCATAGTTTTTTTAGGTGAAATTAGAACATCGGCTTATATTCGGGTCGACTTAAACTCGAGTATATACGGTATACTCTTTTTTTTATATAAAAAAATTATACATTGGAATATGGCTGGGTTTGTGCACAACACAATAAAATGTTGTGCTGCTTCTACTGTTATTATTGTGCAAGATGCCGTTCCTTACAATCGCAAATCTATGTTTAGCTTGCTGGCTGGAGTTTCATTCAAGGATTTAAAGAACAAACAGTAAGCTTGGAGACAACAAAACACGTAACCAAATGACTGATTTGTAAATGGAGATCTGTATTTAAGAGCAGATATTAGAACCTTTAATAAGCAAATGTTGTCAGATGCAACCTTATCTGAAATGTGTTTGGCATTTCTCGTATTTGCACAGTCAGTAGGAAAAGGCTTTGTCTTTGTGAGAATAATCCATGCTGGGCCATAAAGCCACCATATTATTATTCTCACTCATCACTTTATGAGCATCTCGTAGAGAGGCCTTTGTGTCTGCTGTGACATAAAGCTGTCAAGTGATTTATCGTAAAATCCGGAGCTCTCCCAACAATAACTTCAGAACAACAGGTGATGGCTGGATGCTCCCATGTAGAAATGACATAAGCAGACACTAATAATACGTTTAGGTGTGAGCAGCTTTTAACTACGCATTTCGCTTTTTTATATTGTGCCTTGCATCTATGGCACCACCTGCAAACTGCTTAATGTACTTTTCAATGTCAGTGGCACCTGAACATGAGTAAATGTAAAACTGAGCAAGACCATGTTGAACTGGAAATAGAGGCATAATTGTATCATTTTATATTTTATAAAACTTGCTACTATATTTTGTACAATATATAAACATGTTCATAAGCACTTTATTTTTCTAAATAGACTAGAAAAATAGATGAATCATACTAAACACAACAATGAATCGAGCAGTAGTAATACAATACATCCCATGTTTAACTGCCATACCTGTGTACTGACCCAAAACAAACATGACAGCTATAATCTCTGGGAAGCTCTGAGGGCTAAGAATGTCATTCTTTGTCTTATTAACAAAGGTTTAGGCCAGCTCGACCTCCAGCCTGAGAATTCCCTTCGACGTGTATATCTGCTGAAATACAGATTCCTAAACAATCCACATACCATTTCCCTCATAAAGGGGTCTCTTTTCCTCGTCTATTACGGGACTGAAACCTCGCGTCTTTTTGTACGCACCTCTATGAGGTGCGAACGAAAAAACGCGAGATTTCCTGCCTTACGCAAACAGCGCAAGGCAGAAAAAATTTGCGCGAAGGGGATTGAATCGGCCCCATTATGATAAATACATTGGTTTATCATAAAAGTGGATTTTAAACACACAAATATGAAACGATTTAACATAATATTGTGTTATCAATGGTTACTAAACTTACATAAAATCATATGATTATACGTCATACCACTCTTGACAAACCACTAAGAAGGTGCTTCACTAATGGGGTTTGTCCTTTGAAGAGCTCCACCCATGGATGTGTCTAACCCAGCCTGGAAAACTATTCCCCATCAGTATTTATTGATCAATTGTCAGACTGTGAAGACTATGAAAAGGAGATCCGTTACGTCATCCTCTCTGTAGAAATGCTACTTATAGGTAATCCTGCAGATGATTAACAAGAGACCAAAGCGTCCTTGTTATTTCTGCCTCCATTATTTGCGCCGTGTCTTGGGTAACTGTTCAGTCTTTGTTCGCTTTCTTTGTTGCTTTACTGGAGGCGAATAGGACACAATTAACACCTTAATTCTGTCTTCAAGACAGAATTAGGCCAGTAAGACACTGCTTGGACGACCAGCTGACGTTCAGAGCTAAGTAGCATGCGCAGAACTTGTAAACCACAAGAGGAGGTCACGTGACCTGAAGGAGGTCACATGTGACCTGAAGGAAGTCACATGATCACATAGCCGGACCAATGGCTGTAAAGGAGGTCAGATCAACCTAATTCAACGCAAGCTGTGACCAGAGGTAAAGAACGTATCAGCGCGGTGTGTTAAACACTTTATTAATATGCCGGTCGCATGACCCACATTCATTAGATTGGGCCAGTGATCATTAGATTGGGCCAGTGATGGTTAGCATGACAGTAGATGCATTTGTAAATATAGCAGGCATATAAATGTGAAACGGACTTTACCGCCCTAATTTAAAGGTAGAATGTACAACAAATGGAGCAGGTAATCACTACTAGTAGTCGCACTCCACCCTACCCCAAGTGGACATTGTGGAATTCATATATACTGCCTAAAGACTATCGCTTACATTTTACCTGTGGGTAATGTTTTCAACCCTGTTCATTAATGTTATTCTTCTCTTGTAAGTGTGCTTTTATAAATACGCCCCTTTGGGAGTACATTGAAAAAAAAGAAGGAATATACCCCATTGCAAACTGCAATGTAATTCTGAAGACATAAATACAGTTAAGGCAATGTTTCCTAGCTCAACTGTAATTTACAAAGTTATCATAAAGCTATATAGGATGTGAGTTATATGTATGCAGATGTTAAGTATTTTCTGCAACATGATTTTGTACAGATCTACACTTGCACTTGCTTTGTCATTACTCACAAACGTCGGCCTATGACACCAAGCTCATCATGTGTCCACACTACAATTACTAAGACTGTGCAAATGTAACACTATGTCAGTGATGAACAGCTTTCACATGTCAATGCCAGCGGCCTCACCCTCAGTTACATACCATCCACTATTTTGCATATACTTTCCACCGAAACAATGAGTCCTCTAAAATATGCCAACCATGGTAAATGATGAATTGTGGCATGTTTAGGATTAGACCAGCGCATATGACCCTTTTCAATCAACAATGAATCATTTGCTGATACAAGTATTACACAGATTTCACGTACAGCAGTTAACAAATAGCGACTGTTCCTGCCAAAATTCTGTCATTACCGCACAATGAACTATTCTGGCACATTGCAAGCCATTGTCCGGTTACCTTTCTGAGAAATACTTCTTTAGCCCTAAATAATAATGCTGCAGCATTAAGTCCTCAGCTTTGGAAACTGTCTTTCAGCATTACAGTGGCATAGCAACAAAATAACTAATATAAAAATTAAAATAAAACATTATGCAGTACACCTAATAGTTGTGATACACAAAAATAAGTATACAAAAAAACCCACGAAATACACAACACAGGTAGGTACAGATAGACTGTTATCCATATCCAATACTGGTTCCTTTGATCCAATTAGCTCACATCCAATCAAAAGAAGTAGCAGAACCATTTGAATAAAAATAATTATTCAATAAAAAAAATTAAATATTTGTCTTCAGTATCCTTATCACTATAGTTTTAAATACACAACTGGGCAGACTGTATGGTCTCTTATCCGCCATCACTTTCTATGTTTCTATCCTGGCCATACACTTTAAGATAAATTGTTCCAATCAAGAGAATTTTTAAAGAGTGGGTAAAACCATGATGAATTGCAGGGGTAAGGTAAAATGTCAGTGTTTGCATGCAGGGAGAATACTTTATTGTTGCATGTTGCACACAGATACTGCCCAGCGTTACTGTTACACTGTTATTACACTTGGGCTAGGAAACATCTCTCACCTGTAATAACGATTGCAATTAATTACATTTGCCTCCTCTGCAATTCAACATGGTTTTGCCCACACTTTAAAAAATCTTATAGTGTATGGCCAGCTTAAGATTTAGCTTTTTTGAATTCACTTAAAGTGTTGCAGTTGACATTTCTGGAAGTCATTTAAAGCTTTTGCACTTTTGGGTAAATTATACATTTTCCTGCTGATATTGCACACCATATATATTTCCACCTACAAAGTATATATTTATGTATATATACACCTACTGCAAAGAATGCATCCATAACTGTTGAGTGAAGTTTGCAAACTTATACATTTTGATGGCCCAGTAATCCCTCTTCCAACAAAAATCTGTCTCTACCTTAAAGGACGTAATTATAATAATTAACCTTATACATTTAGAAAGAATAGAACAGTTTCCCATCTACACCTTGTTTCAAAAAAATCTAATTTAAAATATCCAGCAAATCATACTTCAAATGAATGAATTATCTGCTGGAGATCGCTACTGTCAGTTCTACTTCATGGGGACCCCGGGACACCATCCTGATCGCTCTATGGTGAATTTGGTCTTGTCTAGAGGGTTATATGGCTGATTTTGAACAGGGATTTTTTGTGTCAAGAACAAGATCCCCCGTTCCCCTTGGTTATTCTCCATTCTTCTATAATACTTAAACATGGCAATGCTTTACTTTGGCATTCAGATGGCTCCTGTACTCCATCTACTGGCACCCTCACTGTTAGTTTAAAGTATTATGTACTAAGTTATGTTAAGTGTGGAATGGTTTTACACTGCTAATTAATTGTATGACCAAAATTACTGCTGTTGTGTTTACAGAATACTTCTTTATTACAATAGGGAATTATATAGCGCACCACACTAAGAAAAGACAAATGGTGGCTAGGATTTAATGGGTTGCTACAGGGTACAGCTCATTTATACACACAGCTCTATGTTATTCACCTCACTTATGATATTTTAGTTCCTTTCTATTGTCTAGACTGGTTAAAGGAACAATGAAAGGCATTATGTTATGTCTTTCATGTCAACGAATTACAAAACACAGGACAATAGTCTGCAACAACAAAGTACATGGTGGTGGTAATGCTGTCTGGGCTTTACAGTGGTGCACTCATGTAGGCTAGCTGACTTGACAGATCATTTGACACACACAACAAAATGAATGTGCAGGTCTTCCGCAGTGAATGGTGTAAGGCTGAGAAAGTTACACACAGCACAAAGGATCAGAATCAACACACACCATCACATCATCTGCCTCAGTGAGGTGTAAGGCATGCATGCAAAACAGACGCCATTGTACATCTCTGATGCTATATTACACATCTCCGAGAGCTTCTCTTTCCTATTATTATGCAAATAAGCCACCAATCACTAAAGCCTATGTTTGGAATGACGCATGCTGTAAAAGGGACAGTAACATTTAACATAAAACAGTTTAACCTGTGTTGTTCCTGTGTTAATGGTGCTTTTGTTTATTGTGTACAAGACTTGCAATCGTTTTATCTTGTTTCGTTTTCTCTTCGCTGTGATTTACATTCATGTTATTATGTCATCAGTAAAGCTGGCCATACACTATAAGATAAATTGTTCCAATCTAAAGATTTTTTCAAGAGTGGGTAAAACCATGATGAATTGCAGGGGGGGTAAAATGAA
>JABWIB010006165.1:6523-22827 GCA_016617825.1 Platyplectrum ornatum
TATATATATATATATATATATATATATATATATATATATATACACACACACACTGCACGTGTGTATGTATATAAACATAAACCTGTGTGTGTGTTTGTATTTATAAATCTATATGTGTATTATACAGCTTTTTGACTATATCTGTGTGTGTGTGTGTGTGTGTGTGTGTGTGTGTGTGTGTGTGTGTGTGTTAGTGATGCAAAATGTCGTTTATTTATGTGTCTAATTCATTCAGATCTAGTTCATTAAAAAGATTAATTCATTTAGTTCATTTTGCTCGTCTAGTTCCTCTGGTTAGTGAGCTGCTCAGGAATCTGAGCTCAGTAGTGCCACCTTTGGTGATTTAGAGGTACTGATCTAATCTTTGCCAGGTCAGTGAACTAAATGAACTAGGTCAGGTCAGTGAACTAAAATAGTTTGCTGAAAAGATTGGTTACTTCCTGAACTGTATTATAGACTATATTCAAGATCCTCTTCCAAAACCAATAGCTAATTGTAATCCATAACTATGCATTTTACAAAATAGCCGTCCCCGCCCCTACGTATGGGACAACCAGGTATTGTGAAACTACATGCCCCATCATGCTCTGCTAGATTTCAGCTATACCAGTGCTGCATGCTGGAACGCAACACAGCAATCGCAGTGCAGCAGGTTTGCCTATGGCTGTTACACTAGATCATTTTCCAGACATGTCTGATGAATGGCTTGTTACAGGCGTCAGCAGGGCAAGTGGCTCTCAAGCCACAGCTGTGCTATGTACGAGATGCTGCCTGTTCTATTAGATGGATTAGTGAATGCGCTGTATATCTAAAGCCATGTGCACAGAATATTCAGGGACTTAAGTAGGAACTGCCTGTACACAAGGCTCCAGGATTGTCATTCAATTCCTACAGCGTGTTCTGCAGGCAGATTCTGAATGACTGATATTCAAGACCAATTTATTATTAAATGGTATGAAGCCAACATGACGTGGTATGTCCCAATAAGTGCCCCATGGCCAGTTAGATGTCTTCATCACACCCAGAAAGGCTGGCGTATTTCACTTCACGTTAATGACCAAATCATGTCATGTTAATGATTTCTGTCTCCGAACAGCAAAAACGCGCTTCATCCAAGAAGCCGGGCACTGCTGGCTATTATATTAATGATCCTTGTATTCAAGAGACATGAAGAACATGACAGACCTGGCTGTAACCTCTGGTGATCTGCGCCTTAAAGCTCGAATTCTGCTGCTAACTAAATGACCTTCTCGGAGAGTGTCACCGATACCTCCCCCATGACTCGACAACAGGCACCTGAAACAAGAACACAGACAACTGCAGCCAACACAAGGGCGTAATCGCCTTTAGGTGGATGGAGCCTGAGCAGATATCAGAGTAAAGACACCGTGACCCCTTTTAATGTTCTCTGCCGGATCCTCTGGGATTTTACAGCTAAGTAAAAAGTCATTTGCATCCAATGAATGGACCAATTTACAAAATACTGCCACAGAATGCTCCTCGCAGGTCAATGACAAAAGAGGTTTTGTAACCCAGAATCTTATTATTTACACTGCTAATGGTTGTTATCAGCTGCAGAATGTATTTTACTTTTCTCACTTTGAAACGGTTTCATGCGAGAAGCCTCAACACCGTGCAGAGGTCTTCATGATGAACAACCAAGAAACATTCCCTGTCATGACAGGGGCGTCATCAATGACAAAACGTATATGCCCTGCACTAACCCGCGTTATCCGGCGATTTCAGGATCTTCATGATCCCTCTCGTCTACAGGCAAAGAAGAGAGGAAGACAGAAGATAATGGCAACATGAAAGAAGGAGCCTAGAGCTGCTCACTGGGGGATCGCTGGAAGCATGCAAGACCTATACCGAGATGTCGACATCTGTTGTCAAAGTAGTGAAGACTGCAAGACTGGGATACACACAGACCCATGTTCCCTATATTTTCTATATCATCATGTCAATACATACTGTATACATTCGAGTATAAGCCCACCTGAATATAAGCCGAGACACCAAAAAAAACTGGGATAACTTATTGACTTCAGTATAAGCCTCTCCCCAGTATGTCTGTCTATCACCACTGTGAAAGGCTCATGTCACTGATGGATCATTACCCCCATAGGATTGCATTGTCTCTGGTCTCTATGGGGGGGATGGGGGTGAATACACATTTGACGAATTCGTCAGCAATATCGTCAGCCACTGACGAATTCTTAAATTCGTCAGTTAGTGAATTCCCCCCTATGTCCCAGCTCCTATAGATCTTCCCCTATATGTCTCTATTGTCCCCCTGTTTCCTGCATGTGCAGGGTTAATATAAGGCATATAAGGTAATGTAAAGCTAATGTGCCATGCTGTAACCCATACAGCACACTATCATGCCTGTGCCAGCTCTGTGGGTCAGTGTGGTGGGTGAGTGGCATGCTGCTTGCCAGTGTCACGCTCTCCCCCTCCTTTACCTTAGCTCTATCTTAGCTCTGACCAATGTGTGCAGTTCTGGTGTCTGGGGACAGAGAGGAAAACGCTGCCACACAACAGGAGACATAAGAAGGCTGCAAGCCAGATTCGGCTATGTGACTGATAACTGTAACACAGACCCAGCAGCTGCTCACATCCTGCATCATCCAGGACAATGACTCGAGTATAAGCCGAGGGGGGCTTTCACCACAAGAAAATGTGCTGGAAAACTAGGCTTATACTCGAGTATATACGGTTTATATAATTATTTTTTTTTACTTTCAGATCTATTTTTCACAAATGCTTTTCAGTCTTTTACATATTTTATTACACACACACATATATATATATATATATATATATATATATATTTATTTATTTATTTTCTTTGGCATCTGGTATTGCTCATGGTTATAATAAACAATTGCAGTTTACATCTGCACCCACTGCTCTGTACCACCAGACAGGACTTCACATACTACTGGTATAAACCATAATATTCCTTAGTATGGATCACTAATATGCACTGTTTCAATGTGACGGAAATAAATATTTAAACATTTAAAAGGATGTTGTACTCATTCAGCCAACATAATGAATTCATTTTAAATCAGCCAAAAGGCCACTCTTTCATAAATACAATATAAAATGTAATGTGTGTGTGTGTATATATATATATATATATATATATATATATATATATATATATATATATATAAAATACAATATGCATTAACAGTAAACAATGCATAACAAACTAGAATACAAAAAAAAACCCTCACCAAACAAAGTCATGCATACAACAATAGATAAGGGGTATTATACTATATATACTATATATATTTAAACCACAGCTCTGGACTTTCACAGACGATAAAACCGCAGAGGATCCCAGGAGCTGTAATGGTGTGGGAAGTAATTAACCCCGTAGTATCTTACTTAATTAGCAAGCTGGTGATTACGAGGACGTACCAGCATAACAGCAGAGTGTCTGTCTAGTCAGTGGGGCACAGTGTGAACTGGTAACTCCACCAGTACATCAGAGCAGGGTTCAGCTGCTTTAACAACGAGGAGAGTCAACTTCAACAGATATTAAGAGGAATGAAGCCGGACAAAGAGGTCTGCGCTAACATTACTGACACAGGAGAACAGCCGGAGAGCAATGACCAGTGCCTACATGTTAAACAGCAGGAAAAGGAGTAGAGCAGGGGTTTTACGTACAGATTGGGGAATCACACAATGATTATATTATATAGAAGGATATATTATCTTTAACACTGCACAAAATAATGAACCAGTATTAACAAAAACTCACAGAACTTTTCCTGGATAGTGCGAGTATACTGAATATAACAACACTTGTCACATTTAATACAATGCCTTTTGCACCTAATGAACGCAAGACAAGGTTTCCACAACTTGCATTAACACATCTAGTGTCACATAGAAAGTCCTGAAAGACATCAGCTTAGAAAGGAGCAGGCGTCATAACCCAGCCCCAATGAACAATGGACCAGATTCAGGTATTAGGCACTATTAACTTACTCAAGAGTGGGCAAAACCATGTTGAATTTCAGGGGAGTTAAATTTAATTAGTTGCATATAAGACGGTCGTGCGCTTTATTATGGTAGCTAAAACTCGCTACCTTTTGTACGCGGCTCTATAAGCCACAAGTCCAGGCACGGTATTTCCCCCTTACGCAAACTGCCTAAGGGGGCGCAAAGAGAACTGAATCAGCCCAATAGTATTACAGGTGAGAGATGATGTTTCCAGCACAAGTGTAATAACAGTGTAACAGTAACACTGGCCAGTATCTGTGTGCAACATGCAACAATAAAGTATTCTCCCTTCATGCAAACACGAACATTAATTTTACCCCCCCTGCAATTCAACATGGTTTTACCCACTCGTGAGTAAGTTGTAGGTAAATAGTGCTTAAAATCTGAACCTGCTCCAATGACTTGGAATCCCCTATACAAGTCAGTACAGACAGGTAACACAACCACACACACAGCGCCTATATGCAGGCTGATCATAAAGTGTTATAATCAATGCTCTTTTTGTATTTGATATTTTTTTTTTTAAATATAAATTCAAAAGGTACAAATGTTAATTCTTACTGTAATATATGCAGAATATGAATTATGTAACAAATATAACAATGACATTATAAGAAAGACAACACTATTCATATATACGGTAGTGATTAGAATAATATACGTGGTAAACACACACACACACATATATATATATATATATATATATATATATATATATATATATATATATATATAAATACTCACAGGGATCATCCAGTTTGCGAGATCTCCATACTTTGACACCTGCATTGCTCCCAACATTGTCAAGTCCACATGACCGCTATACAAACAAGAAACAATAAGAAATGAAACACACTATATAGTCACAAATACAATAAAATACACTACCTAATACCCCAGACATATAGTTATAAAAGCCAGCACGTGTCCCCTGAATTCCATACACTTCCCGATAAGTCATGAACAACTTGCCTTATAAACACACTAACCCTGTCATATATTTCATATCCTATAGACTTTCCTCTTAGCGGGAATTCCAGAGACCAATTCCTAATGGAATAGTCAATAAAGCTGTGTGCATTGATTCGTGTCTGTCATGGTCCAGTGTATGAGTCCAGCGATTTCGCCATTACCTGACCTCGCCGGTGTACATGGAAGTCAATGTAACTGAGCAAATCTATTGTCACGTCACTAGCGAGACAGGCGTCATAAATCAGAGAATAGAAGCTGGGCTTCACAAATGATAAATCATAGAGAAAGGTAACGAGGGCAAAATCAGGAAGGAACAGCAGGGTCCAGTATAAGTCTCCAGGGTCACATCATCAAGGGGAACATACGAGTTTCTCACCCTCTAATCATGGCAAATGAGTCATCGCTGGAGAAAAATGCGGCTCCTGGAAGAATCGTCACCGTTTCTTTCCCTGATAACACAGAATAATAGATCTTCATGACTGATGATTAAACTTAAGCAAAGATCAATCATAAAACTGTGGTTATTGCTGATGGGTGATACACAAGGTATGTGGAAAAGAGGCCATGCATCCAACAAGAACTATACATCTCCATGCAATCCAAGTTTACTTCAGTACACTTCGTGATCCAGGTATTCCTTACATAACATGCAATTTGAAAGGTTCCCCACCCCCTTGTTAAGACATTTACCTGCATTGATCAAATCGGGATCCACTTCATCTTCTGTGGGGTATGGGCCCTTGTAGGGGTAACAAAAAAAAAAGCAAATACTCAATATACCAAGTCATTACAATAAGACAGCCAATGAAACATAGAAAGTGAAGTCAGATAATAGCCCCATCCAGTCTGCCCAGCTGTTTATATAAACCCTGGGCACATGTACAAACTAAAACATGGTGAACTGCAAGGTATAAATCTGAAATAAGAGGGGTGACAATATCTAGTTCAATTCTTCCGATTTTAATACAGAAATAGCCCCAACATATACAAAGTAAGATAAACCTTCATTTTCTCTGTAACAGGCATAACCTCAGAGCATTACCATACCATTTGTTGGGATCCAGACGTCCGCTGATTCAAGTGCAGCATCAGCAGAGACACACTAAGGTCACTCCCTTACCACGCAATTCAGTTCTGACAGCTATTTCCTACTTTACGATTTTCTCACTGTTCCCACATGACAGAGGGACAGCTCTGGATAGTATACACGTGACACGTTTCTAAACGCCGCCACAGCCCTGAATTTATCCCGAAAGCATGCTAATATGCTTTCACTCCATGCTGTCAGTAACAGTACAACTGAAAAGTTGTAGTTCCATCAGTAACAGCTAGGTGGCGCATCAATAAGACAACCATTGTCAATGGCAGAGCAACCCATGGCTGCAGAGCATCAGTGCAGCCTTTTCACACATTTCCTGAAATCTACATGTATGAGGACATAATCATTCCTGGTAGGTATTTTGATCTTAGGACTAAAAAATGCTTAGATACAGATCCAAAGTTCCATTCTGAGAGCTCTTTTGATGGCGGGGGAGTGTGCGGAAAGCGATTACTTGCAGATGGGAGCATGATAAGCTCATCCTATAGCGTAATCGATTTCAGAGCGCAACCCTGCCACCAAAAGCGCTCCCAAGACAGACCTCTGCATCCAGATCCATGCCGGGGATGTGGCACTTGCATTTCTGTGAAAACAAAGCATTTTCTGTCCCTAGTAGTTGGGAAACTTACCAGGCCCAGCACTCCATTCTCACTCTGAAGATGCACTGTGATATCCTTCTTGATGAAGTTACTTGCCAGCATGGGAATGCCAATACCCAGGTTTGCTGGAAAAGTCATCTGTTAAGGCTGAATAGACATTATGAAGCATAAGATGCACATCACACACCACAGAATACATATATGGAAAGGACCCGACCTTAATGATAAACTGAATGCATGAACATCATATAGAACAGTCTTCCTGCACCCGTATCTCCTTATTCCGCTACTTCCACTATCTCTCCGTCAAACTTCCACTCTTCTTCTGTTGTCACGGCATAACCTCTATCACAAGGCAATGACCCCTCACTAATAATCCCTAGAGTGGCTTATGCATTCCCTGTAATACTCTGGGCTGCTGTGGATAGAATGATGCTCTTACTGGTTACAGGTTTTTGCTCTTTAGAATATACCCTAACAATAAAAATAAATAAATAAAAAAAAATTTATATAAGGTGGTCTGCTCCTTCATACAAGTAAGGATACCGTACATGCCATCCTGGAACTCCAGAGCAGCGCGGCGGATGATGCGCTCTCTCACGATGTCAGACTCTTTCTTAGGTTTGGGTTTGGCATCTTCGGCTTTCCTTATTGTTCGCCTCTACAAGTGAATACACAGAGACCTGTCATGTCATATGCTCAAATGAAACAAGCGCAAAGCTTCCAATCTCAACAGAGCATCCCCATATATCCTTAAAATATGAATCTATATGACATGCCTCCAAATGTGAGCAGTACAGTCAATACATGTATGTAAGCCCAGGAACTTCATCAGATCAATGTGATGTTCCAAAGTTTGAGTGTTAAAACAAAAACAGCAGTTGATGTCAATAAAGACAAATTTACACAGAACAATAGATAAATGACCCTCACAGCAGAAATCTGTTACATGTGAACTAAAGAAAAGGCATGTTTTGTGATTAGACATCTAACAGATTTCAGCTGTGAGGGTCATGTATCTGTTGATTGGAAAGATGATCTTTCTGATGTGTACCCAGCAATATACTTGAGAGGAAGCAATTTCCTAGCCGAACTCTAAAGCTGGGCTCATTTTATTTTTATTTATTTATTTTTTTCAGTACTAGATGTATTTTAAAGATTTCAACTCATGATCCAAAATCTCAATCAGATGCCCACACTGCTTTCTAGTTTCCTGTGAATCGTTTACAAATTGCTCCCATAGACGTTTGCTGCAATGACATGCTTGAACACAAGGTGGCACTATGCAGAAGCATAAATAGGATTGTTTTCCTGAAGAATGGCTCCAGTCATCGGGACATTCCTGATCGTGTCAAACTTTGAGCTGCCAGAAACCAATCAAGCGATGTAAGCCTGCTACATGGCTAGTCCAAGGGTCCAGGCTTGGATCTTTGTTTGCCGCTACACTCAAACTCTGGGTCAGCACCAAAATGCATGAAACAGAAAGGCGGTAAGATGTGTTCTATAAACCGGTGTCACACAAAACAATGAGAAGCACTTTGTGGAGCATTTGGTTTGATAAATCATATTAAAGATCTTGCCTCGATTCTCTTCTCATAGCCCTTCCCTTGGATGATCCGATCTACATAGATGCTGGGAATGTGAATGTCTTCGGGTTTAAAGGATCCTACATCAACAATTTCCTCCACCTGCGGACACAGAAGTGGAAAACAGTAAACAATATGATGGAGGCCTCACCCAGGATCGATAACACAAATACACAGGATCGTCTGATAGAAACCATGTACATTCCATGCGACACCATCTAAAACATTTTCCAGCATTATGTCGTCTTTAACATGTAAAGTTTTTCGATCTCCAATGGAAATGGCATGTGGTGCCGCTTACTGGAAAGATTCCCCTGATAATATACAAATAGTGCTGTGTTTAAGCAGAGCAATTCCCTGCTGTGTCATTCACACACACACTTAAGATGGTTCTAAGGGCTAGATATACTAAACTGCAGTAAGTGGAGATGTTGCCCATAGCTCAGACTCTGCTATTATATACTAGAGACTGTCCGCTAGTATCCGATTTGTCACTCTGGGCAATATCTCGTTTTTTTTCCTTTTCACAGTTTAGTAAATCTAGCCGCAAGTAATTAAAGTGTAGTGTCAGGCCAGCGGTTCCTAAGAAGACCATTCCATTCCAATAACACCCATTCCATTCACTAAATACGCAGAGATGTTGCCCATAGCAACTAGTCAGATTCCAGCTTGCATTGGTATGTAAGAGGAAACGGAGTTAGAACCTGATTGGTTGCTATGGACAACATCTTCACTTCACTATTATTTCCGCAGAGTTTTATTAATGTCTGTTCATTTCCAAGGGTTCGGTGATACAAATGAATAGGTGAATGCAAATAAAAGACGTATTATAATCTTATTAGCAATAGGCAGTGGGCAGATAAGAGACATGCAGCAATCTGATCTGCGCCCCATCGCCTTGTGCTCTGTAAAGGGTCTTGTTATTTTTGGATGAGTCGGTAGCAGTTTAGCAGAGCTTAATATTTCTTACTCTGTACAATATTTTCTAAGCCTCTTCAAATGAATGTCTCTCGGCTGCCTAAATCTCATTTAGCCTAAATCACTTTCCAAGCGGCTGGATCCGGGCGTAAATACGAAAGAGATGGTGAAATATTTGCTGCGTGTTGTATTTCTCCATTACTTTAATGCTGCGGCTGCTAAAAGGAGATAGAAATTTATGGGCCTCCTTCAGGGTCCAATCCATATCTCAACCCTCAAGCGGGACATTCAGCTAACGGTAAAAGATTCTTATTTATGATCTCTTCGTCTTGAGCTAACACGCCGTCGTCTCGCGCTTTTACTTTAACGTTTGTTTTATGTGCAGGTTTAAGGGAAAGTCGATTCCACCACTGCGAGGCTAACGTAAGAGAATCAGGGCAACACGGATGGCTTAGTGGCTAGCACTCATGTCTAACAGCGCTGAGGTTGTGAGTTCGATTCCCGGACAAAGACCTTATCAGTGTGGAGTGTATGTTGTCTACATGGCAATCCCCAATCTCCCCACTGAGGAGGAATGCTCACCCTTTACTGTAGCTACCTGTACCAAGGATTGCAGAGGTCAGACCACAAAGTAGCCCCACCACATGAGGATGGAACTAGCCATGAAAAACTATTAAACGTACTACTTTTGTATTTGGGTTTATAACGCCAAACTAATACATAATGTAAGATTGTGAGTTCCACTGAAGACCATAGACAGGATCCTCTGATTCACCTCTTAAGTGATCCACCCCCTGCAACTGTGCCTATTTACAAGTTAATTTTACTTTGCTCCTTGTTCGATTTCTTTTATATCTTTCACATAAATATAAATTAGAGCACACTGTTATCTTGGTATTTGGAAGTATGGGCCAGATTAAGAGCTTTAGGCACTCATGACTTAAGCTGGCCATACGCTATGAAATACATTTTTCCAATCGACCAGCTTTTTTTTTTAAGAGTGGGTAAAACCATGATGAATTGCAGGGGAGGTAAAATGAATGTCAGTGTGTGCATGCAGGGAGAATACTTTATTGTTGCATGTTGCACACAGATACTGACCAGCGTTACTGTTACACTGTTATTACACTTGTGCTGGAAACATCATCTCTCAACTATAATACTGATTGCAATTAATNNAANTTNCCTCCCCTGCAATTCAACATGGTTTTACCCACTCTTGACTAAAGCAGGCCATACACTATAAGATAAATTGTTCCAATCTAGAGATTTTTTCAAGAGTGGGTAAAACCATGGTGAATTGCAGGGGGGGTAAATGTCATCAGTTGCAATCAGTATTACAGGTGAGAGATGATGTTACTTAGCACAAGTGTAATAACAGTGTAACAGTAACGCTGGTCAGTATCTGTGTGCAACATGCAACTATAAAGTATTCTCCCTGCATGCACACACTGACATTCATTTTACCACCCCTGCAATTCATCATGGTTGTACCCACTCTTGAAAAAATCTTTAGATTGGAACAATTTATCTTGTGTATGGCCAGCTTAAATCATGAGAGCCTGAAGATCTAAATCTTGAACTCTTGAGTAATCTGAACTTGAGTAATTTATGAGTAAGTCAATAGTGCCTAAAGTCTGAATCTGGTCCTATGTGAACATTTCCTTTTGACAGATGCATGTAAGTTATTATTCTGATTTGTCAACATTTCCCTGTGCGACCATAATATACATTGATGTGTGCACTAATGTCTGGAGACACTTATACAGGTCATAACACGAGGTCATAAATCTATTGTGTGTGTGTGTGTGTGTGTGTGTGTGTGTGAGACATTACACAGTCCATACGAAACTTTCTGCAGATCATCCAATCAGATGAACGAGATCACAGATCTACAATTAACTACGCAGACGCTGGTCAACACTACGATAGCGACACAACTGTTTGACAAGCTGCATTTTGTCAGACATTATATTAGAAGATGAAGGAGGGTTGGCCATTGTTAGGTTCATTACACAAAGATAATGCTATGTGCTGATGTACTGAAAGCTGTATCTAAGCAACGGTGGCGAGTATGCCGCGCTCTTTAGGAAATGGAACATTATCGCAGATCTGGTTGGGGGATGCGAAGACAAAGCCAACAAGTACAGGCTGTGACCAGTGCTCTTATCACAGCCACTAAATGCCAGGTAATCAGCTATACTGTATTTATACTGGATGGCATTTCAGGGTTCCCTATAACGAGTCATGGAAGGTGCGTAGACAGGCTTCATCTTCCCATACATTGAAGTTATCTGGGTGGCTGAACTACAGCAACCAGCCGGCTTTGTTTTTTATCAAGATATTCTCATTTTCTATTATAATGTTATCAACTCATTAAATTGTGTAATTACCCCTATGTATCAAATCCCTAATCTCCCTTAGAATGGAAGCTTGCGGGCAGGGCTCCTCTTCCCCCACCTATTCTGACTGTCTGTATTCCCCATTGTACGGCGCTGCGGACACTTTGTAGTTCCTAATAAATAAGCGGAAATAATAAGCATAAATAACAATAATAATAAATTGTACAAATGTAATAAACCAGCTTTTTGTCCGTGGCATCACCTGTGACTAAAATTGGGGTTAAAGTTCATCTAAACCAATCAGATTAGCGACCTCGAAAACTATGATTATGATTTGACACTCATGTCAGAAGTTTTATTTTTCATCCCTTCTCATCCCCCCCATGCTGATGGCATTGGAAATGTCTCTATACATCTCAGTGACCCCAAAAACTACAACACCGTGTTTCCCTGATAATAAGACACTGTCTTTTTTTTTATTTTTTGGTCCAAAAAAAAAAAACCCCATAGGGCTTATTTGCGGGTAGGTCTTATTAGAGATTTATATAAACAGTCCTGCTTTTATCCCAATCATGGCCACAGCCATGCATTTATACCCATCATTCCCCTCAGCCCTGCTTTTTTTTTTTTTTTTTTTACAAACTGGGGAATTCGCTAGGGCTTATTTTCATAGTTGGGCTTATTTTTGGGGTAGGGCTTATTTTGTACGGTTTTGCAAAAAAATTAGGGTAGGGCTTATTTTCAGGGTAGGTCTTATCGGGAAAACAGTAATATCTGTAATTTTACTTTAATTATTCATGTCACCCCTTCCTACCCAAATCCTAGTGATGTGTGTAACAAGTTTGTTGTAAATTGCTTCCAGGCATTCCATGCACTTACCTCTCTCTCTCTCTCTATAATATATATATATATATATATATATATATATATATATATATATATATAGATTTAGCCACAATCATGGACCCAATTTCTTATATGCCTTATTGTAGCTTATTTGCCCTTTTTATGTCACAACAGGTCCTGCACCAGGTAAATAAACATTCAGACAGGAGAAGTAGCGGCATGTGGCATCAATATAATAAAGTCACTTGATATTAATGGTTTAAAAAAAAAAAAAACATAACCCAGTCAAATACTAATACATTAGAGGAAAACATGTTCTATTTATGACTAAATATAGGTTTATGTTTGGTATATGTTTATATAAATTACTAGTGTTATTCTCCTATTTGATAGATTAACATAAGTGGAAGCTGCCAAACTACTTTGCTGGTGTAACATAAAACCACCCACAGACAGTGCTGAGTGGTAATGAATGGCTTAGAATGTGATATATATATATATATATATATATATATATATATATATATATATATATATATATATAAATATATATATATATATATCAATATATATATATATATATATATATATATATATATATATATATACACACCATGTTTATTCTTCTGAATTCACAAATTAATTTTAACCTGTGGCTGCATAGAAATATATAGAAATAAACTATATGAAATGTTCAAGCTTTATTTCTGTTTTAAGTAATCTGGTTTCCTGGGGCAATTTCTGGTAAGAGAGAGACTTGGTACCCCCCTGGTGCAATCTGTGCTGTCACCATGGACCATTTACCAGCTGTCTAGCAGATGGTTCATGGCACAACAAGAGTAGGAACAAATCTGTCAACAGTTATTTACTGCCATTGCACCCTTACTTAATCATAAGACGTTTAAGCAGGGTTGCTTAAACCAAAAACTGCCAGCATGGGGGTGGAGCTAAGGGTGTGATTTATGCTAATCACACCCAAAGCCCCGCCTCTGAAGAGCAAATCCTTGCATTTACTACAGATGGGGCTTTAAATCATCAAGTCCCCTCCGTTCTTTGCAACGATTGTGGTGAAGGCATTGATTTACATTAAGTCACTCACTGCCTGTGCTCAAGGTCCCAGTGAGATTTCCAGACTCTCCTGGGATTCCAGTAGAAAAGCCTAAAATTCGGGAGTCTCATGGAAATACTGGGAGCGTTGGCAACCCCGCGTGTAAGGTAAATGTCCCCTCTTTTTGTGATGCTTCAATAGACATGGTATTATACTGAATGCTTCAGCCTATGTCTTTATACGACTATACAGCTTTCAACAAGTGAGCAATGGTGCATTGTCTTATGTCCTCTTGGGAATGGAGAAGCTTCCTATAGAGGGACATGAAAAGCCAAGCCAGCTTCACGTCCAATGCTTGTAACAGGACGCCTGGGCAGGAAAGAGGCCAGGAAAGAGAATATCTTCTCCTCCTTTTAATTTTAACAGACAAGTATGTATTAGAGTAGATCTCTATCTGAAATAGCCTGTATAGCCTTTAATGGGAATATAATCCCTTACATATCATAATCCCTTTCCATGGTAACAAGAACTGAAAAAGCTAAAGTTTTTTTTTTGTTCAGCAAACTTTACAGCAGTTTATAAATCACAGGATTTAATGGTCTGCCATTTGAAATAACTCTGTTGGATCAGTGATTTGCAAAAAAGGACAGCTGCCAATCACAGTTCACACTTTTACTAGCAATAAAATCAAAAACAGATTTAGGGACTCATCCAAAGTCAGAGTAAAGGGGGCGCAAGTGCAGATCTGGGGAAACCAGGCTGAATCCCAAGACAGAAAAACGTAAACTATGAGAGTAGAAAGGCAAAGTTTCCTAGCTCAACTCTAATTAACATTTTACATAGAGTTATGCAGTGTGTGAGCTTTGGGTGCAAAAGTATTTTTCCAGCTCACAATTCGAGTACATACTCGTGTATAAGCCCACCCGAATATAAGCCAAGACACCTAATTTCACCTAAAAAAAACTGGGATAACTTAATGACTCGAGTATAATCCTTTCCCCAGTATGTCTGTCTATCACCACTGTGAAAGGCTCATGTCACTCATGTCACTGATGGATCATTACCCCCATAGGATTGCATCGTCTCTGGTCTCTATGTCCAGCTCCTATAGATCTTCCCCTATATGTCTCTATTGTCCCCCTGTTTCCTGCATATGCAGGGTTAATATAAGGGATATAAGGCAATGTAAAGCTCCTGTGCCATGCTGTAACCTATACAGCACACTATCATGCCTGTGTCAGCTCTGTGGGTCAGTGTGGTGGATGAGTGTCATGCTGCATGTCAGTGTCAGCACATCCATACATCATGACACCAAAAAAAATAAATAATTATTTTTTTAGACTCGAGTATAAGCTGAGGGGGGTACTTTCAGCATAAAAAAGTGTGTCGAAAAAATTCGGCTTATACTCGAGTATATACGGTAAATTTCATTTGCATCTTTGCTTTGCAATATGGTGTTACGCTACTACACTAGTCCCTGGTTTGTTCTTGGCTCTAAAACTCTGGACCAGTTCGAGACTGTGCTGTCTCCAAAAATACGAGAAACCAAAATAAAGTCATATAAAAGAGAAAATGAAAAACATAAAGGAAGAGATGAGTTCCTGAAGAGCATGACTTGTAAGCGGTCTAGACAATAACATGTGGATGATGCATGGCAAAGAAAAGCAAAGAAAATATAGGCTGCCATCATACAGGAGTTATCCGGATACTGAACGATATTAAATGAAATGTGATATTGCTACACGTGTGACCCAGCGGTGTCATAGTCGCACAGCTATACAGAACGGCAGAATATTGCCTTATTTTATAGTGTTACGATCACAGTCTATTCAAGGTCTACATAAATCAGGATTTCTGTAATGGGTAAACGAATTATTGATTTATTATAGCATCAATGTGATATACCCCCGCTGCATTCACTTGCCATGTGACCCCAAATACTGATTTTATTGTTATTATCTGTATTGTTTGTGTGTATTTTTTTTTTAACATATGCTATTTATTTATGCATTTTATGTTGTCATATTGACATAATAAATCTTTTATAATTGTCCCACTTTGCGCTGTAAGAAATATTGTCTATGCTATAGAATATCATCAACAAGGACATAGAATATATTCGATCTTAACAGATTAAATATAAGGATCGCATAGACCAGCTCCCCTCCCCCTATCCTCCTATCCCCCCTGGCTACAAAACTTAATGGACTTATGATTTTGAAACAGATTGCACTGCGTGTTCACAGAGTCACAGCCAGAGCGATCCATCTCCAGATAGACAGCTCACAATAAACATAAGACGACGCTTCTTGCTATGCATCAGGACGGAGCTGAGTTACCCACCTCAACCACTGTGATTTTGGCTGCTTTGCACATTGGCTGGTTGAAGTTTCTCGCTGTTTTCCTGTATAAAACAAACAAAATGTGTTTCAAAAAAAAGAAATAATCCAAACCTCCACACTACAACCTTATAGACACAAACCTTTCGCTGTTTCAATGGGTCATAAATGCAGAAGGATGCATTAATGTTACTTAAAATAAGGTCGCCCTAGAATGATGAAATGAACAATCACAGAAAGATCTGTGCAATCATATAGTATATAAGTGTGATGTAAAGAGCACCAACAGTTAACTTGCAAGCATTGATTGTTCTGTACTATTCTGGAGAAGAGAGCAAAGACCGGGAGTGTTCAAAGAGTGAGAACAGAGAGAGGCAAGGACTGTGGGGAGCAGAAAGAGGCGAGAGCAAGGGGGGTGGATAGAGAGTAGTCGAGAGTGAGGGAAGAGGTGGAGAGAGGAGGAAGAGTTTTTAGTGAGAGCAGAAGATAGCTGGGGGAGAGGAGGAGAGAGCCGGGGGAGAGGAGGAGAGAGCCG
>JABWIB010006167.1:29302-43085 GCA_016617825.1 Platyplectrum ornatum
CAGGACAGTAGGCCCGGCTGTACCCCCCTGATGGCGGCACTGCAGACAGGAGCTGCTTGAATGTGTAATTGTAGATCCAAACACAGCACAGTNAAAAATGTCCCAGTGCTCTATGCAGTGTGTGACTATAGACAGTACTGCATTTGTTACTGTTTACACCATTTTGATGTCTTATACCACGTTCACATTACCTTGCCACAGATCAACAGTGTTTCTAACCCTGGCGATCTGCAGCTGTACGGACTGGCTGCCCATTCACACTGCACAGTGGTGACCCAGGGTTCTCTCTTACCGGCAACCCATTTTTATTAGCTGGGTCTAAGACCTGGTCAGAGAGAGCCGGGGTTGCTGTTTAGACTGCCTAGTAAAAGCCGGGGCTATGAGGAAGACCAGCTTTTTCATGAAAACTCTGGCTTTTATGGGGCAGTGTGAACGGGGTATTACTATGAAAATGTAGGGAAAGTAGCCTAACTTACCGGTAAATGGCCGAGAAGAGATGAAACACTGTCAGANACATAAATTATCATTCCATCTGTAGTAAGAGCAATAAGGAAACCATCCAGGGCCTAACAAAGACAAAAGAATAATCCTTAAATCCAATGTATATTTTCATCCCATTGATACTGGATACAGCTTAAATAACTTAAATAACATGACAGTTACATAACATTACTTAAAACCAGTCAATGTCATAAATCTGCCTNTGTCAGAAATGAGCAATCCTTAGTCATGAGTCATTTGATGCAATTCTGTGTATGCTGAGAGATCCTGTCCATCAATCTGATTGTCATGTCTGTATAACATCACAGATTATTATTANCATCAAACCTATGCTGTGGGTAGTGAGCTTCTTAATATACAGTGAAATGTCACCAATCCAAAGCAAATGAGAAAAGAACCCTCATTATAGAAGCCAGATGCTAGGTGTTCCAGCTAACCTTAGTCTATGACTGTACTGGTGCATTGTGGGTATTTTTAGAACACCTCTTATTTGGGACTGTTTAGAAGGTATGTCCTGTTGTGTCCAACAAAGCAGNATGTGGCGACTGAAAGACACCGCAGGACATTGGTTTAAACAGAATCAAGGACATAAAGAGCACAATGGAAAATGCGTCCCTCTTATTACAAAAATACACGTCAGCGCTAAGCGGACCCCTGTGGCGCCTGTGGATCTGTGTACGGAAAAACTCCAAAATCTTACACTCTGGGTTTTGTAGGAACAATATTTCCTGCTGTATGTAATAACTTAGGACTGAGGACCAGAAATTCTGATGTCCAACTAATGCATTTCCATATGTGCTTCCAAAGCATTGTACTTGTGTACACCTCACTGACGACAATCTGATCCAAGGTGTATTTCAATGGGGCTTCNAAACGACAATAACAGACCAATGGGACCAATAGGATTATGACTTTCATCAATCAGAATATGAACTCTAATTGGAGGCCATAGGCAGCATCTCCCCTTCTGCTCATGAGAACTTCTAATAACTGGACTATACACCTAAACTTTCACTTACTCAGAGGTGACAGAGAAAGGACATCTCTGGACCAGGGCTGGAAGCTTTCCATCTGTGTTCCCTCTGTTGTTGCTGCAGTAATGGCGTCTAAGTGAGCAGCCGGGCCAGAACGGATGTTGTGACAAATTTCATCAGTCCCGGGCCCGGCTTGTATTGACGGTGGCCCTGGTCACATCTCCCACTAACATAACTGAGAAACTATAAATCTCCATTCATTTCTATTATATTCTTAATGTCCATATCACTGCTTTATATTGCCCCTTCAACCACTGCTCTGAAGTTCAGCCGGATACTTGCAGACTTTACGTACTACCAACTTACTCACGAGTAAGTCATGAGTATGTTAATAATATGTAAAGTCTGGATCTGGTCCTATCCTCTGTTTTGCAATGTGAGGATGTTGAAGTGTAACTTTAAACACAGGCTNATGTACAATAGTTTTTGCATTCAGAAGATCCTATACTTTCTATACTTGCTGCAATATAAATACAAAAACAAAAATTGTGGGTCAGGGCATGTACCGAGACCCCTTCATTTCCTAAAAAGGCTCTGCACCCCTCATAAAAAGGTTTCTTTACTGCACAAATGTAAATTAGAAGCAGAAGTTTTCCTGCAGTCACTAATAAGCCGCTTCATCCAGCCAATAGACAATGAAAACTTTTAATGGTAACAAAGAATAGCACTGGTACATATAAAAAAGGCCCGATCGAGTGCTGCATGCCATATATACTTGCCAAATGTAACGATAATGAGGACATGAAATGTGANTCCCACTAGTCGTTTTTCTAAACATAACAATGATCTAAGAAGTAGAAATAGTTTACTATTAGGAAACACTTTGCTTTAGCTACAGAGTTTTTATGACGCAAAATGAAAGTATTTATATTGATTGGGTTCAGGGTCATTTATTTTCTTACATCTCTAACCTGTTGTAACTATCCCAAAGCATTGCAACATATAACGCAGAGTGCCATGGACNTAAGTCTGCTGAAAATTCTTATGTTCTAGTCAGGCTGTATATATATGCTATCCACATAACAGAAACATAGAAAGTGACGGCAGATAAGAGCCACGTGGCCCATCCAGTCTNCCCAGCTGTGTGTTTAAAACTATACNATTNAGTCTCTCTCTATGCACTTTCTCTAATGTATTTANGTCCTTTTAGAGATATNGCCTCNAGAACTGAACACAGTATTCTAGGTGATGCTGTATATGTATGTGCTCTATAGAGTAACATTACCCTCTTTCTCATTGCTTTATTACATCGCCTGTCTATCTTTAAGTCCAATGAAAAGAAGCTTCCTAAATCCCTTTCCATTCTTTGCCCCCTAAGTGCATGATTTTGCATTTTTTGGCATTTGCTACACTTTAGAACAATCCTCCGGCCTATATATATCATCTACTGTTGTTCTAACTAATACCAATCATGTATGTTAAACCAATACTTCTATTACTATCCCAATGTCCCAATGGCCATGTTGACCAACCTAATGTGAAATAATCTTTATGGAAAATGCATGGCTGTAACGTTATAATTGAATACATTACAATACTTGTGCAGTCACCAATACTTTGGATTGGAAAACATAATGACTTGTGAGCGTTAATATACTTTAGCACAGGCATTGCAACCTGTGTCGTGAAACTACAAATCCCAGCATGCCCCAACAGTATAAGCAGAGCTGATACCTGGAAAAACATTATGGGGCTTCACAGGCCCTGGATGGCTGCAGGTTGCCGTCGCTTGTGTTAGGACTTATGTATAAAGTATAATTGTTTTGTGTAATATATAGAACTTCCTTAGAGGATTCCTGATATGGTTCCTGTTTAATGTGCTAGTACAGCAAGACACTGGCAGTGCTACCTGGTTCATGGGACTTGGCATAAATATGGGATCAGTAATCTTTTTCATGTCAAGCAAGGAAGGAAAATGGTGTGATTAGACAATACTAAAGTTACACAGTTGAAGAACATAAGAGAGAAGGAGGACGCTTTGAAGATCACAATGCACCGTCATNACCTTTCCTAAGCATTACATAACCTTGAGGCATCCTGCCATGTCTGACTGGCCTGCAGTGGTCATTCTGCAAAGATCACACAGAAGTGACCAGGTTATATAGTGCTCTCATCCTCAGCCACGCTCATTACTATTCTCTCTCTTCATTTCCTTTCCCCATCCCAGAATGGTGCCAACCCTGTATTTCCCTGCAGGCAAGCGCTGCCTGTGGAACGGCTTCTTCAAATGCTTACGCTATTACTACTATAATTGCAGCCTTACTGATGCCAGCTCTGCCCACTCCCTTTTTCACAGAGAAAACAAGCATTTTGCTCTTGACATATTGTGCCTCCACTTGCCCAAGTGGAAAAAACATGAAAACGAGAGAATGAATTATACCCAGTGCAGGATTCATTGTTCCTCGGAATAATTTAAGCTGGTGACTAAAGAGCTGGCACTGATTTGTAATGCATGCAAATTGACGGCATAAGCAGAGGAGTCACTAACATAGATATGAGGGTATGTGTGTTATTGTGTCTCTCAGATGCACACGTTTATTAACCATTTATTTCCCTCATTCACTCTAGAAAAGTATAAATCTGGTGATGTCTCTACTGTAAAGGACCACCGAGACAATTGTATAATANGAGGGCAAGACCATGTTGAATTTCAGGGGAGGTAAAATTAATGTTTGTATAATTTATATTGTTTATAGCTAGGAAACGTCATCTCTCACATCTAATACTGTTTGTAACAGCACACTAAGGACCAGATCCAGGCTTACATACTATTGAACTTATGAGCGCAATGGTACGAGTGGGCATAACCATGTTGCAGGGGAAGTAAAATGAATGTTATTGTTTACATACAGGGTTTGCACACAGATACTGACCAGTGTTACTGTTACACTGTTATTAGACTTGGCTTAGGAAGCATCTTCTCTCAACTCTAATACTGTTTGCAACTAATGTAATTTGCGATCCAACATGGTTTTGCCCATTTGTTCGTAAGTTCAATAGTACGTAAGTCTGGATACAGTCCCAACGCTGCGTATGTGTCTCCTACTACAACTGTGTTGAAAAGTCATTGCTCATGATTTCATCTTAACCATGATCTGCTTGTGAGTGAGCAACTTTACAAAGTAGCTTTTCTAGGTAAGGAGTGATACATTATGACTGTACAGTGTTTATATTGAGTAGAACTGGCTGTTTGGATTTGATGCCGCTCAATTAGTCATTTTGTGGTCACCACCTGGGGGCAGGGAGTAACCAAGAGCNCGAATTCCACCAGAATCAAAGAGAACTTATATAACACTGGTGAAACTGCACCAACCAAACGAAACTGAGGATTCATATGGAGTCTATGGGATGGCACANGATCAACATTCTTATTATAGGTCCTTTTCCTAGAAGCAAGGAATCCCTGGAACTTCAATTGTGTCATTCCCATAAAGTTACAAATCTTGGCCTTAACGTAATGGAAATTAGAAACCTGTCCCCGAAACAACTGCTGAACTATCCAGACCAGATTGGACATGTAGTGTGACCATGAAGGAGATGGTATACTACCTCCATGAGAACACACCTTCTACTAACAATGGGCCCTGTGAGCAATCTCCCATCACGGATGCTTCATCTTTGACTCATGTGCAAATGAAAAAATCCTTCCAAGTAGANGCCGGTAGAATGTAATAAGTAGTGTGAATTGCAAGTAAGTGTAGTGTAGTAGTGTGTAGAATATTGTATATATCATACTGTATATATTATATACTATTGTTAACAGTGAATACAGTTTGAATGTATTTATTTTTTCCTTATCTTTCACTCAAATAGTGAATATGTCCATTATCATCTGAACGTGTCCATTGAGTTTACTTTAGAAAAGAGGCATCTAAGAGGTGATATGATGATCATCTATAAATACATTAGGGGTCAGTACAGAGAGCTTTCACATGAACTCTTTACCCATAGAACTGTACAGAGGACACGTGGTCACCCGCTAAGATTAGAGGAAAGATAGTTTCACAACCAGCAGAGGAAAGGGTTCTTTACAGTAATCACAACCAGTAGAGGAAAGAGTTCTTTACAGTAATCACACCCAGAAGAGGAAAGGGTTCTTTACAGTAATCACAACCAGTAGAGGAAAGAGTTCTTTACAGTAATCACACCCAGAAGAGGAAAGGGTTCTTTACAGTAAGGGTAGTGAGGATGTGGAATTTATTGCCTGAGAAGGATGTTATGGCAGGATCAATAGATGAATTCAAGAAGGGGTTAGACAAAATTTTAGAGGTAAAGGGTATCCAGGTTATGACTGGTAAGCAATTTATTACCTAAGTCAAGAGGGAGCTCTTGTATATTTACACTAGATCAACTTAAATTTTAAAATTAGGATCACAGGAGATCCCATATAGGTTGAACTCGATGGACTGATGTCTTTTTTCAAACAGAAAAACTATGTTACTATNTTATGTTACTATTAACATCTGAAACCCTACCCTACCAGGCAGACTGCAAACTGTATTGGTCAACTGGTTTTATCCCGTATAAATCCCGGNATATATTAAATGTATGCAAGTTATGGAGGTATCTTACCTCTAACATCAACTGGGTAAACTCTTCATTACTAAGAAAGGAAGGCTTCCAGTCCTGTCTGATCTCGCAGGCTTCCGTCTGTGCCGAGATTTCTGAAAGAGAGTCACACACTTTCCCTTTATTGTCTTACTACAGCGATTGTATTTGTCTTTATACTGGATCATTGGAAGATACCTTTCTGTTTCTGCAAGAAATCAATGGTTCTTTGGAGTATTGTNGACTTGTCCATCTTGAGAGGATGTCCATGTCCCTGCAGCATAGTACAAAGCTCCTTAATGAGGACATTAAACTGGTCTCTTCTCTTCTTCTCTGATTTATTCCGGGATGCCCTAAAAACCAGAAATCTGTGTATAGTAAAAGATATCTCTTATCTTTTATAGACATGTGTAAAAATAAGTCTTAATAACATAATATATATTTGATCTGCCCATATATTTTCTATACTAGTCATAGAGCCCAGTCAAGACATTATACAAATTATATTAAGAATGTAGATCCTGTCCAGTAATAGTATATGTCTTATTGTGATGCCATAACCTAGAATATACTGCCATAGGAAATAGCAAANTATGTACTGGGGCACACAAATTATACCAGATAATAGTATTTACTTAATAGACTTACATTAGGAAATCTAAATGGCATGTGTCTTCACTGTCACCTGCTAGTTTTACNGGAGAACCAGGGCATGCCAGGCCTGATCTTGGTGGTAACAGTAACAATAGATTGTGTGTGGACACAGTATGATGTGCCCTCCAATTGTATAATAATGTGGTGTGGAAGTAAAGGTTTCAATCAGAGTCGTGTGGATTCTAGTAAGTGCCTATGATTGCAAGCAGCAGGGGTCGCACACATTGAAAGTGGTGGCCTACAGAGTGCCAGGTCACTATATTGTTTAATATTGTTGTTTTTTACAATCAACTTTCTTCATCTCTAAACAAATCCTAAAATATGATAGAGCAATGATGGNTCTATACATAGACCAACCGGCCATATCTCATCATAGCAGATAAACCTGGAGAAAGCAGCTTGTATATGACAACAGTGGTTTTATAATTATATTTAATGTTTATTTACTGCTGCACCTGAAACTGAAACTAATTATGAAGCAATGGAACTTATATCTTTTTTCCCATTTTTACTTGCCAATCACATGAAGTTACATTGGTTATACTCCGGAAAGTATATTTTATTTGAAAATACAATAAGAAGCGTTTAGCAGATCGAGCAAATAAGTTATGTCCAAGACAATGTTTAAATGAAAGGATGCCAGGGCAATCCATATCTGGGTATATGCCTCATGAAACTGATACACCCAATCAAATATAAAGCTTAGGGAATACAGCATTAATGATGAATAAATATGTGTGGTAACATTCTGCAAAGTTAATTTTTTATTTCAAAATGTTCTGAGAATACCAGTAGAGAATTCCTTCATGGCTAACTGACGGGTATCTACAGGGGGTGGTTACTAAAGTGTCACATCCCGGCCCAGGACTGGCCCATCCCGGTCTGGCCAAGATCTGCCTATGCCTAGTCCCACGTAGCTCCACACTCCGGTCCTGCAGGAGAACACCCAGTCCTACCTACCCAGACTTTGTTGAATGGTTTCTATAAGGTGTGCACTCACATAAGTCTAGTCAGCAGTTGGAGGATGGCTAGTAATGTATTTAACAACAGCAGTCAGACATATACAGTCCACTGTCCACCCTGCCCCATCAATGCTTGGACCAAGCCTGACAATCTCTGCCCCTGATTACCTTTACTACAGATGTAAAATACCTAAGGTATAAAATACTCTATGTATGAATGCTTTATAGAAAATGTACTTTAGGGAAACTACCTCTTCGCTCTGTCTTTCTCATCTTCATCCATCAGCTCGTTTAGACAACACAGGATTCTAGAACAGAAACATAGACACCGGTAAACACGACAAACGATAATTGAATTTAGGACACGAAACNAAAAATCCATATAAATTTGCAGCTAATGTCTAAACAAACACTGACATTACCAACACAGATGTGTCTGTCCCCTGAGGACACTACCTCAGCCATCACAGGGTATTGGAGGAACATATGTCTCTGCAACATAACCACTGCCATGCATGGTCCATCAGTCCCTCTACAGTGACTTACTGCTATATAATACTGTTATTAATGAAGATTTTGACATGTGCTGATAAATAACACTTTTAGGTTAGTCGTTAGTACGTTCTGCACTCTTTGGACCAAATTCAGACTTGACTTACTCACAACTTACACAAGAGTGGGTAAAACCATGTTGAATTTCAGGGGAGGTAATATGAATGATAGTGTTTGCAGGCAGGAAGAATACTTTATTTTTGCATTTTGCACACAGATACTGACCAGCGTTACTGTTACACTGTTATTACACTTGGGCTGGAAACATCATCTCTCACCTGTAATACTGATTGCGACTAATAAAATTTAACTCCCCTGCAATTCAACATGGTTTTGCCCACAATAAGTCAATAGTGCCTAAAGTCTGAATCTGGTCCTTTGTGCTGGTCTTCTACATTACAGCTGCTTATACAGAAATAATGGGATTGACCCAGATGTGAATGTACGGCAGCTCACATGTTCTATGCCTAGATGTATGGGACACTAGATGAATGTGGAATTACTTGCAACTCTGGACCAACCCCANTGTGTGACCAGAAAGCTATGATCTGTGACCCATCCATTTTTTATACAATGCTTCTGGATTTTGCTTAATCTTGCATTTATTATATTTATTATTTATTGCATTAATTATTTATATTGAAATAATAAATACTGTTACATTCACATGTATAGTNTAATGAAAATGTTAATTATGCAACTAATAAATTATTGAAATAATTGTATAAATTATATAAAAACTATCATGATTTTATTATGATCTTTATTACTTCCCCACAGATAGAGTTTGGAACTTTATATGCTGCTTTTATAGTCTCACATAACTATAAAACTTTGAATGTCAGCATCTTCTTAGACGCTGGTGCAAAGGATCAGGCTGATTTCACATGCATTTACAGTAACAAGACTACTTNAGTATACCACTAAGTGTACCTAACCCAGATGTGCCTCCTATGGTGACATGACCCCAGTCACTTAGGAACACGCCACACATTTGTTGCCTGTCCATTTTCAGAGAACTGTTGAAAGCTTGGACACACGCCCCTAACACTGACATTATCACGTAATTATATTGCAGGAGCCATTATTATGCATTGTCCAGCTGCTGTGTAAAACCCATTCCAACATATCCATCAATCTTGAAACATAATAGCAATATAGCAAGATACAAAGATACATAAACACCACTGTGAAGAGCCACTGCTTTAAAAATGGCCTTTAAGTATAGCAAGAAGTATCTCTTGAAAGCATGGAGGTTGCTATATCTGCAATATAATACATAAGACCATTTAACAGTATGTTCCAGAAGCCCCTACAAGATGACACTGGACCAATATTGATGTCTCAATAGCCACATTATATATATATATATATATATATATATATATATATATATATATATGCTATGGTTTGCTGTGTTGTTGTGTTGATCAGTTGTGCTACTTACACATCAGGATTCTTTCTGAGACTGGGCACAGTGTATTTTTTGGGTTTCTTCTTAAATACTGTTGAAAATAAGAAAAAACATGTATGTTAAATCTATGTCNGTAAAATGCCATAGTGCCTGTTTTACATAAAATAGACAAACAAACAATAATCATACAAACAATAATCAGGCACTGTACAAGCGTGTGAACACTCACAAACAAGCGTAATCACTCACAACAAGTGTAGCCACCTACAAACAAGAGTAGCCCCTCACAAACAAGCGTGCCCACTAACAAACAAGTGTAGCCACTCACAAACAAGTGTAGCCACTCACAAACAAGTTGAACACTAAAACACAAGCATGATCACTCACAAACAAGCATAGCTACTCACAAACAAACATGACCACTTCCTCTACAAACACCATTTGACTGTCACCCAATACAATATTTGGTCCCTTCAACACCATTTACCTTCACTCAAATGAACAAGACATATATGAATAATTTATGTTCCAAACAGGAAACCTTTATCCAGAAATTGTCCTGGCAAAATCCCAACAATAATGTATATATATCATTTAACATGAAGATAATTGTAATGTCAAACAAACTATTTTGCACACTATTCATAAATATTAGCATTTCCCCACCACAAGCAATGTAGTAAGAATGCATTGTAACTGAAGATGGATTTTATNGTATCTAATGAAAAATAACAATGTGAAGGTTTTTAAATTACTGAGTATATATAGAACTGCTGAAAATGATCTGACAGATCAAAGATTTTTAGAGATCAAACCCACANATCAACAGGTCAGAACATCTGTATTATGTCATCTCCCTGATAGATAACTATGGGCATCTTTAAAACCAAACTCCCATAACAATGTATTTTCTATCTGACTGCAAACATTTTTACCCCAACACATTTAACCCACACACAATCTGTTTAATAGGCCAGGGTATTTTCTTAAATCTCACCATACTCTTAACCCTCAATAGCTTTTCTACTACTATTATATTATATTTTAAATCCAAAGAACCATCAGACTGTGAAATGTTTTTTTTGTGTGACTCAATCATTTAATACCAGTTAGTCATTCTCTTCTCTCTATATTATTAGAATTTCAGAGAGTTTAAAAGTACCAACAAAACCATTTATAAATCTATTGTCCTGACCCCTGCTCCTACCTCTATCCATGCTACTCTCCTCTGTCCTGTCCACTCCCTCTACTCTGTCCCTCTACTCTGTCCTGTCTGCTTCCTCTTCTATTTTCTTCTGGCTCTTCTCCTCCTCCTCCATTAGATCCCCTCAGGGGTGGCCCTATTTTTTGCTGGGCTATTTCACATCTCCTCCGCGGCACAGAATTATGACATGAGTCTTAGCCGAGCATTATGTATATGCTTCCCCGGGTGGGCAGACTAATATTGGTGGGGCTGAAGTAGGTGTGGAGCCCCTAGGTACCCCTGACATCCACTGAGCCCTAGTCAGCTGCTTATATCACCTATGCCTTGGGTCACCTCGGGATCTCCTGCCTGCACCTCCACTCTGTCTCCTTATTCTGCCACGGAAGATGTCTTTGATCTAACCCAAATGTTAGGGTTGGAGTTGGGGTTAGGGCTATTGTATTGCTGAATGCAGTAAGTATTGCCCCTGCAATATTTTATCTGACATGGAAGTTGATAAGTGAAACTTGTTAGCTCTCCACTTTCTGACCATCGCTGCCACATACCACATCCATAACATTGGTTCCTCTTCACAGAAAATGTGGCAAATGAAATTGTATAAATACTTTACAGTTATAATTTACAATGTAACACTGGCATGCTGTGCTGTATCTTAAATCTGGAAATCTGGAACAAACACAGCAATAAAACAATACTAGATATTAACAAAAAGACAGAACAAAGACAGTCCTGTGTAACATCAAAATGAAGAAATGTTTCATTCTGCTGTACTAGTCCATGGCATAGTACTCCAATATGAGGGAAATGCTACGTATAAGCTGTGATACTGAAGAATATAGAACTTTTTCTTTATTAATAAGGCTTTATATGTCACAGTCGAAAGGTTCTAAAGCCCTGCTAAGCCAACATATAGNGTCACATACAGTCCCTTCCAATCCTGCCCCCTTTCACTCCCGCAAGTCGCGGCAAACGTAAAAATTGAAATGCAAAAAATGAACAACAAAGTTTGTCCCCTTAGCTTGAAAAACTGGGAGGCGGGAGGGACAGCAGGACAGTCCCCAAAAGCAGGACTGTCCCGCTGAAAGTGGGATAGTTGGGAGGTATGCAATATATTAAATCAGTAGAACAGAGTTGAGCTAGGAAACTTTACATCTTAACTCACAGTTTTTAAGTTGCTTCCCCCTGCAGTTAAATGTTTGGTTTTCCCAGGTCTACACTTGCACCTGTTTTGCTCTTACACCCAAACTCTGAATCAGCCCCCATATGTACACCAAGATGTATATTTATTTAATATGGTTGCATTGAAAGCGCTAGGTCCAACTGCTGTGCAATGTAATTAAAACTAGGACCTGTCGTGCTCCTAATCTTATTGGTTAAGGGGATCTTGAGCATTTTTCAAAGCCCTGGGGCAATAACTCATAATATAGCCAAGTATAGACTCAGGTCCTCAGGACCATAAGATTTCTTCATAGCATGATTCCGTCATAGCAGCACTATGGAAGGATNACNCGCTACTGTTGTACCCCTGCTGCANAATCACTAACCCATATATTAAATAATTAATAGAACAGGGGAAACCACCACATTAATGCCCCCTTCGCTGACAGACAAAGATCCTTAAATAATTGNTATTTTTTCAGATTTTATTTTTAAAACAGGAAATAAATTTGTCGGGGGAGGGGTTAGTTCTGTATAATATTGCAACATTAATATATCTTAAGTGGAAAATTTAGAACTGACGGTATAGACATTTACAAGTGGCGAATATAATATAATATAATACACATTATAATATATTCTATATTATAATATTATATATTATAATATAATATAATACACAGAATATAATAGAAGTCAATGGAGATTTGTAGTTTTTCAATTACAACGTTGGGAGAAGTGCCGGTATGGCGTACCCTGTATACACCCCCANTTCCAGCCCTGATTTGAATTAAACAATATTTTTCTTACACTACCGGCAACATACAAGTCATCTCGTGAATCATTGAGTTATATCAGATAGTGTCCGGGAAACAGCAACTATAATTATCAATCAATTATCACTGATGAAAACAGAGAGGTGTAGAGGAGAATGTATTCCAGAACAATAACTGGATTCAGACTAACTGGCCTGTGTGCGGCAGATGTTTTATAGTAGGCAACTCTTCAATTTCTTTATGCAAATAAAGATTATTTATATGCTTATTATTAAGTTCATAAACGATGGCATTTTGACATGTTAATCTGTGACCTATATTGGAATAAAACCCCCTCATTGAATACATGCCGCTCATAATCAGCTTTAGCATGAAACAATTAATGATAGACCGTCTTTACTTATTCATGTCAGCTGGTGTGCTCTAACCAATGAAAGTTCATACAATTAGTAGTTCTAATAACTAATTCCTCTTTTTCACTCATTAATTTCTTAACAACCTAAGAGTGAACCATGTAATACAGTCAATAATAAACATGTGTAAATTGTAATAAAATGTATTAAGCTAAAGAAACAGAATATTTGACCTTGTTTTTTGTATGCCATACATTATTTTGTAACAGCAAATACGGATCATGGATTGTTCTGTCTTACTCATCTTGATGTTGCAACAAAACCGACACATTACCCGTCATATGTAATTTAGAAATATTTTAGGAAAATTCCTGGTGAACACCCATATATGTAATTACAGAGATGTTGTAATAGTTAATAAGGAATACATCATATAAGGAAAAGTCAAATGAGTTAAATCATAATATACACAAATATTACCACAATATATATATATATATATATATATATATATATATACACAAACACACAAAAATCCATATTTCCTGAAGTCACTGATATATTTCCAAACAAAGGTAAACAAAATCGACTCTGCAGAATAATTTATAAAGTAATACAGACCAGATG
>JABWIB010006168.1:21916-35298 GCA_016617825.1 Platyplectrum ornatum
CCTGCTCTTCACAAACCCCTCCCCTGCTCTTCACAAACCCCTCCCCTGCTCTTCACATACTCCTCCCCTCCCCTGCTCTTCATAAAATTCTTCCCTTGCTCTTCACTTACCTCTTCCCTGCTCTTCACAAACCCCTTGCCTGCTCTTCACATACTCCTCCCCTGCCCTCCTCTTCACAAACCCCTCTCCTGCTCTTCATATACCCTTCCCCTGCTCTTCACAGACTTCTTTCCTTGCTCTTCACTTACCTCTTCTCTGCTCTTCACAAACCCCTCGCCTGCTCCTCACAAACCCCTCCCCTGCTCTTCACAAACCCCTCACCTGCTCCTCACAAACCCCTCCCCTGCTCTTCACAAACTTCTTCCCTTGCTCTTCACAAACCCCTTGCCTGCTCTTCACAAACCCTTCCCCTGCTGTTCACATACCCCTTCCCTGCTCTTCACATACTCCTTCCCTGCCCTCCTCTTCATAAACCCCTCCCCTGCTCTTCACATACCCTTCATCTGCTCTTCACAGACTTCTTCCCTTGCTCTTCACTTACCTCTTCTCTGCTCTTCACAAACCCCTCGCCTGCTCTTCACAAACTCCTCCCCTTCTCTTCACATACCCCTTCCCTGCTCTTCACATACTCCTCCCCTGCCCTCCTCTCCACAAACCCCTCCCCTGCTATTCACATACCCCTCCCCTGCCCCTGCTTTTCACATACCCCTCCCCTACTCTTCACAAACCCCTTGCCTGGTCTTCACAAACCCCTTTCCTGCTCTTCACATAACTAACCCCTGCTCTGCCCATACACGCCCCACCTCTTTTTACAGTAAAGGGTAAAATAAATAAAACATTAAAAAAGTATCTCACATGTTTTAGGGGGCGAGACAGTGGTTACCCGAAATTGTGATTGTTCCGCTGTATACTGGACATTAGGGAGGCATAAATACTCCCTTACTGTAACATTTACATGAAAAACCAAATCCATGCTGAAAATCTGGACTGGATCTGGTACTGCATCATAGAAAGGCTGCCTCAAGAAGCAGCCTGGATACATCATCTTAGTAAGCATAATCTACTCTAATTTGACAACATTATACCAGAAACTCTAAAATCACTTTTGAAGAGTCCTTTAGCATTGTATTGCTATGCAGTTATTGCTATCGCAGTGCATTGCATAAATATTAACGGACTGGAAGTCATTCTGCCGAAAGGGGTTGTAATGAGTTCACAGGGGTGAACTCAGTTTATAGTATAGGTGTTACCTGTCTAGTGCTTTACTGACAAAACAATTCCCCCACCCTCCCACACACACAAAAAAAAAGTTCTAACTCACTTTAGAGACTGTTAACCAATCACTGGCCGGTTTGAAGGTGTTACTGAAGCAGTATATGCAGGAACATTGTAATGCAACTGTGATATATAGTGCACAGGTGACCTTCCCCGGGGTTAGTTATTGCCTCTTCAGTTGCCAAGTATTTTAGCATGTGGCTCTGTATAAACATTTGACATAAGTACAAGGTGTCCAGTTGTGCACAGCTGTATGTGAGCGGCTGTATTTACATGGTATAGTTGCATTTAGCTGGGCGTAAAGTTGCTATGTCATTTTGGGGCTATGACAATGTGCCTTTAAATATATACACAGTATATTACTTGCTGCTTGTCTATGATAGGGAGTTCTCTTCTCAAGTGCCAGTGTGTGTGTGTAGGACAATCAGCAATGCATGGTCTTTGTGTCCGCAGATGCTGATTGGCCGGAAGTATCTCTTTTGTATGTGCAGATGTTGGATTGTATCAGCCGCTCCTATCCTCCATCAGTCAGATAATGGACCCAGCTAATCCAACGTCATCAGCACGGACGAAACTGCCACAACAACCAAATTAGACTACCCCCCCTCTTTCATTACCACTGCGCGATTAACATAAAAACACTTTTTCTTTATTTATTTCATTTTTAAAGAAGACAGCCTTTCTGTAACTCACATGAATGTCATTACTATACATCACAATGTCCCAATATACAAAGGTCCGGCTATTGTAATGGAGTCTCTTAGAAATTGCAGCATCACACAGGAAAATAAAATACATTTTTACATTCTGTCTAACCTATAGTGCTCGCATCGAAATGCCATCTTATAGAACATGTAATGTCAGGGGTGCAGACTCTCCGGGAATTACCCCAGGATACCGAAGGAGTCTGCAAATCTCCTGGGACCTGGGCTGAGGCAGTGATTTCATGTAAATCCCTGCCTCCAGCCCCCATTGTTACAATGAATATGGGGGACCAGGGACCATACCATAGCGATGTATATCGGCCCACTTGGAGCACTTTCCCCTCCATAGTAAATGTTGATGAAGCCTGTGCAGCAGCCAGCCTTGTGGCACCTCTACCTCCTGGCTGGAGTTTCCCTGTCTGTATGACTATGATTTGCAGCATGTATGGCAGTGATATAGTAATGGAGAAATACCCCAAATTTGGTAGAGTCTGCAACCCTGATTTATAAAAAGGATATTTTTCATAATTCTGCATTTCTATGTTAATGAGTTTGCTATAGNTTTNGNGCATTCACATTAACACTGAAGCACAATTCATAACCTGTATGTGCGCTATAGAAGTGATGGCAGATAAGAGGTATATATTACAAATTACTATGCTGCAGTTGTACAACGTATGCAGTCACGTAGCTGCATTCGGCTTGGCTGCTCTGTGTCTGTACACTACACAGACATCCATGTGCCTTGTGATCGTATGCAGCCCCCTCCCTGGATTTGCGCATGTGATGATCTCCGTGCGTCTCTGGATCAGCCCCATCGCCATAGGCAAACCCAGGGGGGGTTTCTGGTTGCCCAGAAACCCCTCTTAATGTTGCTGTATTATATGCAGGTTATATTAAGTATTAGAAGCTGGCACACTCTATAGAGTAAATCTATAGAGTAAGTCTGAGGTGGCATTCTATAATGTGTGTGCCGCATCAAGATTTAGGAGTGACACACAATATACATTATATAGTCACATTCCTGGACACTAATCTATCCTCTTATATATATTATATATGTCAGTATTGAATGTTCCTTCACAGTATACGAATATACCCAATATGTACTTTATATAGTGTGTCTTATCCAGACCCCTATATCATGGGGCTGGGAATGGTGCACTATATAAAGTACATATTAAGTATAGGGGTAAGGGTACATTACATATTGTAATATATGTGGGGTGTATTAATGGTCTGGAGATTACACTATAAAAAAACCCAGTATGACTACTATACTATATACCCAAATATACACCAGACACCTAATACACCCAATATATACTTTATATAGTGCATCGCCACAACACCCTACATGCTTTAGAAACCCCCCTTCCAAAATCCTGCGTTTGCCCCTGATCGTCCTCAGTGCTGAGCTAGTCTATCACAGACCGGGTCGCCTGCAGGGACCTATTTGTACTGTGCTGCTGGTAGGCAAATGACCTACTGCTGATATGTACATGTATCAATGAGCCCTACTTGTCTGGTGGGAATCAGCCGTGTTATGCACATCATCGCACAGGCCTGTACGTGAGGCCCCCATCATATTTAGTGAGATGATCTGACAGTGTGTCATAGGATTAGCTAATATTTCCTCCTAGCAGGGAGCATATTTGTTATCTGTGTGTCTGCCAGGACAGGCAATGCATGCAGAGAAAACAAGCTGACTGTAATGGGGTGCATGAAGACAACGCCTCCCATAGAGCCTGACATAGTCGCACACAGCAGAGCTGGCTGAGCCTGTGCCACATAACAATAGGTGGGGAGGAGAGAGAAAAGTTTGGTGGAGGGGCTGGGATAGGAATTATAGGAGTTGCAGATCAGGGCGGGAGAGGAAGCAGAGAATGAGGACAGGGGTAATCATTTTCTGCCCCCAGGCGCACAGATAGAGCGGCTGGTGACAATGACCAGTTACTGTGCTCATCCCCGTCAACGCACATCGGCCTCGGGCACAAACCTGTCAGTTTTCCCTGCAGGGCAGATCAGAACTAGACCTATTAGGATAAACAGCTTCTCTCAGTGACAGAATCAGAAAGTACTCAGCCATCACAAAATCATAATAAGGTGTATTTCTTTCTATGATACTCTGCACATTAAAAACGACCGCTCCAGGGCGCTCTGCTCCAAAGAGCTTACAATCAAATTGTGATTCACCGGGTACACAGTGAGGGTAGTAGACGAGACGGAGTCATCCTCCATCTACAATTTCACAGCTAAATTGGAACTTTAAGAATGACCCAGTTTAGATAATTATGTATGCTGGTGGGTTAAATAAAAGTGCCATGGGTCTAGGACACATGATTCATTGTGCAGAGGAAGGCTGTACTCTGTGTGACCTCTGCACACATGTATGATCTGGTCACGTATGATCCTCCATTACAGCACACTGAGGTGCCATTGTGCTGAGACAGCTCCACGGCTCAGCCCTTTATTTATGGGCGCACGTGTTTTTCATACAGTACTTGGATGAGTTGTGTAGGAACGCTATGTGAGTGCATTACTTACGTCTGTGTGTGAAAACAATTAGCTAATAGGGATGTGTTGCCTGTTGTTACTGTTGCTCTATTCTGTATTCCTTGTATATATAGAATTCTTAAGTATTTTATCACATGGCCTACAGAAAGCGGACACTCCGGCATTACATTGGTATCTGCCTGTTGAACATCTCATTTCAAAAGTATTGCTACGTTCTATATAACAGCTGTAACATTTCAGTCCCTGGACACATTGCACTGTACACACACAGTAGTAAGTGTTATCTCACCCACCGGCCTGCGATGATCCAGATTGGACTGGATCCAGGCGTTCTATTTAACAAGCACAAAGTTACGAGTGGGTAAAACCATGATGAATTGCAGGGGGGGGTAAAATGAATGTCAGTGTGTGCATGCAGGGAGAATACTTTATTGTTGCATGTTGCACACAGATACTGACCAGCGTTACTGTTACACTGTTATTAGACTTGTGATGGAAACATCATCTCTCACCTGTAATACTGATTGCAACTAATGATATTTACCTCCCCTGCAATTCAACATGGTTTTGCCCACTTGTGACTTTATAAGTTCAATAGTACGTAAGTCTGGATCCAGTCCATTGAAACAATGGGGGTCAGGTTGATTAGGATATAGGGTGAGAATGCAGTTCACCATTTTCCTGACATTCCATGAAACTGATCCATGAAATCCATTCTAATTCTGGCAATCATTCTATAATGGATAAATGATGTAATGTGTAGCCAGCTTAAGGCTTAAAAAGTTGTCTCCTCTTAGCCGATTGTTCTTGGATTTCCACAGGAATTTTCAGCTACAGAATCATTGGGATAGGCGAGTGTGTATATTGGGATGTAGTATGCTACAGCATTGTTTAGCATGCTGACAGCATACAACTCATAGAGCGACACCTGTCAGATAGAGTATTGTAATGCCAACATTACAGCCTCGCTGACATAACATTTCTCACTGTTACAACTCTTTTGGCAACAATACAGATGACATTATCGTGTAGGCCCATTGTATTGTTGTTGAATTTGAAATTGTTTTGTTGCTGTAGCATCTGAAACTGAGCAATAAGGATTATCTTGTACTACAGTTTTCCATTTAATAAAAATTGTTCCAAATTATTATTATGATTATTAATAACGTTTAATTATAATGTGCCACATGGTTTACAAAGCGCCATATATAGAGAGAAAAGTACATACATAGAATGGGGGTATAGAGCAATCACATACATACAATACATACATAACATAGTGGCGCAGAGTAATATATTAACAAAGGAGATGGGGGCTGGTTGAGATAGATGACAAAAGGGTGGAGGGCCCTGCTCATGAAAGCTTACATGCTAAATGTGGAGGGGACAGGAATAGCTGTACTCTTTGTGATCTCTGAGAGAGGGCGCGGATATGAGGGGTGAAGAAAAGTAAAGAGTCAAAGATGACACCCTTTCAGCGGGCTTGGGTAGTGAAAGAAATGGTGAAGTTACAGGTGGAGATGGAGATAGTGGATGGCGAGCTCATGTGGGGGGGAAGAACCTCTATGATTTTGCGATTTCGGTTTTGGTGCGCTGGGGCATCCAGCCGTAGATGGCGGAGAGGCAGTCTGATACCTTTGATAGGAGAGAGGCGAAGAGGTCTGGAGAGGAGAGGTAGACTTGTGTTTCATTTACATAGAGGTGGTACTGAATGACCAAACAGTTGGCTTTCAATAGAGAGGGAGGTTGTGTAGAGGGAGAAGGGAAGGGGGCCAAGGACAAAGCCCTGGGGGACACCAACATGAGTAGACAGAGCTGGTGAGTCTTAGGGAGTGAAGAGTTTGCAGTAGGGGAGCGTGATCAACAGTGTAACGGTGGCTGAAAGGTCAAGAAGAATAAGAAGGGAGAAGTAGCCTTTAGATGTAGAGGAGAGCAGGTCGGCGGTTAGAGAGATTGGGAAGGAACCTGGATTGGAGAGGATTCAGGATGTGGTTGCAATGAGGTGGATAATGAGGCAGTTGTAGACCAGGCTCAAGTAGTTTGGAGGTGAAAAGGAGAAGGGAGATGGGCTGGAAGTTAGAGCGGAGGGTGGGATCAAGATTTGTTTTTTTTTAAAGTGAGGGTGACTTGAGCATCAAGTGGGCACGAGGATAGATGAGAAGACCAAAGAAGAGAGAGGACTTCGTCAGCTGAGGTTGGGTTGAAGGTAGATAGTGGTGGATGGGAGAGGGATGGGTGAGAGGGAGGCGAGGTCAAGGTCTAACCTTTGCCTGTGAATGCAAAATGGCAAAGGTATGGAAGTCTGGGTCATTATGCAGAGACAAGACACAGATACAGAGTGTAATAATGGTGCCCTTCACATGACTCTAATATGTGTTCTAAATTGTGTTCTGCTGCATATCCACAGCAAAACAAGATCTTCCCTTATCCTGCAACCAAGATCTTCCCTCATGTATTCTTGTCAAAAAAAAATATTTACAGCTACCAATAGACCCATCCAAATTTTGGGGATCCTATTTATTGTTGTGTCGTTTGTTGTTTTAAGAGGATTTCCATAGTTTCCCCTGTAGAGCTAAAGATAACAGGATGCTAGTTGCCAGCCTCTTGTATATTTCCTCAGAATGACCTCTGTTACTAGGTACTGGTTGAATCATTTTGATATGATATTACCAGCACTCTTTTAATCTCCTTTATATGCTTAAATATATGCAATCTGTCTACATTGACTTGCCCACTTCACCATTTAGAGTTTCTATATGACTATTTGTCTTGTGTATCCTCCTGTACTTGTACTTTGTATTACGATGGTTCCATCTCTTTCCATAATGTATTTTAAGCAAAATTATTATTAAGTAGACCTGACCCTCCTAACACAAGCTGCCTGCAATAGTTTACCTTTTGCTATTGAGAGAGCTGTTGCCAATAGCTCTGAGGCGCTTGAGTGACTCTCCCGGCATATCTGTTGGTAATCTAATAGTTAAATTGGCATTGCTTGCCAATGATATGCCACTTTTGTCTCTCGTCCTATGTCCTCGCTCCCTGCTATTGTTAGTACTATTCAACAATTTGGCTATAGGGTTAACTAGTTGCCTTCACTAGTCCCACGTGTCTATGTGCAAACACTGCCCTCACAGTATTATATATCTGTATGTTCGGATCACACCCTTGTTACAGCCTCTTTATCACTCTATGGTCCTATATTGAAGGAGATTTCCAGAAAATTAGATAGTTGGAAGTTGCCGCCCGTCTCTTCTGGGCAGAGCGGTTGTTGTTTTCCCAAAACTGTCTCATATTTTGAAAATGTCAAACGTCTATGTCAGAGGATGGCAACCTGTGGCTCTCCAGGTGTTGTCAAACTATAAGTCCCAGCATGCTTTGCCAGGTANCCACTATGTCTGTGTAGTTAAAGCATGCTGGGACTACTCTAACAATACCTGGAGAGCCGCAGGTTGCCTACCCCTGGTCTATGTGATAGGCTTTTTGAAAAAATTGCAAAAATATCCAGGCTTGCTAAGTAGAGACTGACTCTGGAGAATGGCGGCCTAGGGATCCCTGATGTTTCCTCCTTTACCTGTGCCATGTTTTTCAGAAACATTTTGGATTGGATGCTGAACAGAAAGATTTATATTAGAAGACGCTTTATTCCACCAGCCGATTTATTGCTCTGTCTTACCAAACTTCTCCCTCCTTCTATTTTGTCTAATGTTTTATTTAGAGATATGTATTCTTCCTGGTTGCGTATCAATACAATATACCATGGCAATCCTATTCAGGATGTATTAGATCCTGGGGGTGTGATCACTACCTTCCAGCAGCATATTGTTTAGGTTTGACCTACCTAATAATAATTTCTTCATGTTCTTACAACTTCTCTCTTATTTGCACATTTCTGGAACTGGGACTTAGGTCCTCGCAAATCTGAACTGCTCTCTCACTGTCATAAAATGTAGCTAAAAGGGTAATTCTTGAGCACTGGATTTCATGTGCACCCCCTTCCAGGGAACAGTGCGGTGTCTTCTTATGCAGAACATTTGCCACAATAGGCGGTCCACACTCCCAGATAAGGAGAATGGGGTTGGGCAATTTTATGGAAAGTGGGGTTGTTATGTAGAATCTCATCACTATCATATATATTTTAATTGTTCGAATCAACATCTTGGTACTTACATAGAGAGTGACCCTTTACAATTGTATATTGTTCCCAATACTTATACTGCCAATGTTATGAATCGTCTTAACCGTAGACCAGAGTGACCTCCATCTGTCCTCTCCTTACCCCTTTCTGTTTGCTTCTTTTCTTGCCTTTACCGTCTGTCTTAAGATGGGCATCCAACCATATTGTTCTAATGGATTTCCCTTTCCCGATATCGTTCTAGTGGATATTGGTGCCGATAAACGGGGCGATATTCCCTTCTCCAATATCGAAACCATGCCCCCCACGGCCCTACTTCTGCTTCCTCTCCCTGATAAAAATCATGGATTTGGCCTACAAATCGTTCTAGTGGATGGCCAGCTTTACGACATGTTTTGTACTATTGCCTGATTTTTATGGGGTTTGGACTGTGTCTATTATGTGTGTCCCGCTATTTTCACCTTTGCGGCCCCCTGTTTAGGGGATATTTAGCTGTAACAGACGTATGTCATACACTGTGTTGCCTGTTTCTATTCTGTATTTTTACGAAAATCTCAGATTTTGGGAAAAAAACTATGTCACCCTCAACAAGTGTCCAGTCTCACTAAAGGTTCTTTTTCTTTTCTCCTATAATGTATGTAACTCCTGTATCTACTGACTGGGCCATTTTATCTCCAGTTTGGACCTTTGTGCACTTTCCGCCTCCTTCCCTTTGTCTTCATTTGTTGGGTCTGCTAAGTGCCATTTCATTTCTCCTCTTTAGAACACACTGGTCTCCTTTCCCTTGTGTTTTTCTAACCATCCTCATACAAAGGTCTGTTGTTTTCAGTAATGCACGTTCACATTTTTACCATTCCTCCTGGACCCCTTTCAGAATGTCTCCGCTCTGCAAACAAATTGCCACAAAATCAGCCACTCTAACATCTTGCACCTTTGTTCTCGTGTGTGTGTTAGTCTGTCTTCCGCTAAACCGTACTGCTTGCACTATCTGACTCATTGTTCAATAGAGTATTTCCTTTCAGAAAGATTCTCTACTTCAAATACTATGGAACAAAAGGTTCTTCTCCATACATTTATATGTGTTATGGGTACCCATAACCTTCCACCATCACGTGAGAGAAGTACTGCAGAACTTTCCAGCTAAATTTGGGAAATCCAGACTTTGGGAAAATGCTAGTATAGATATATACTTCTAGTATAGAACTGGATCATCAAGGTCCAGACTTCTCTTGTGGTCTCTACACATAGTCTATATATATGCAATATGCCGGCTGAGACGCCTCCACTCCGTGAGACCATTGGATGAGCAGTTTTCTGTGCATGGATTTATTGTAGTGATCTCAGGTGTTTGCAAAATATAATTAAATAACAATTCATAACATGTCCACGTGCACATTCCTGCTGCTCGTGGCCAGGTTACTGCCCTTCTATGTACAGGCTTAGTATCCCAAGACCCAATCTTAAGATGTCTGCACTGGCTCACCATTTAAGTGAGGATGGCACAATAATCCTAAGATAGAGTCGGGTGCGGAAGTTGACCACCTCAGGTCTAATAGTCAGGGCTGAATAGGGAGGTAGTGAAGATTCCCTGCCTTGTGTGGACTCACAGAACTTTAGAGAAGTTGTCATGGGCTGGCAGCAGTGGTTGAAGGGGACATTTAGAAGTGGTGGTATGGAAACATTAAAAATAATATATGGTAAGTGATTTTAGGTAGCCTACTCACTGTATACTACACATTGGCTCTCATGTGTCTGTCTCTTGTATGATACCCTTCCATAAACCTGGTTACTTGCCCTCCCTTAGTATATTTGGTATCTTTGTCATCTTCCTCTGTGTGCTCCCCTCTTCTCCCTCCTAGCCTTAAGGATCTCATTGCTACATATATTACCTGTTCCATGCATATCTCAGTGCACTGACTCTTTAATGACTCTTTATTGAAATGTTTACCCTCTTTTCTTGTTTTCTTGTACCTGCGCTACGGGTTGGGGTTTTCTTTGTTACTCTCTGTGGTTCTCACTCAAAGTATTTTGTTCTTTCTGTATTATTTGCATTTTCATGTATTAAAATAATAAAAGTTACTAAACAAAATATATATCTATATATATATATATATATGTGAATATATGTGAATGCAGATTTACAGTTTTTAAATTACATCAATGGAGAAGTTACATGACAATGGAGTATGACATACGCATCTATTAACATCTTTTTATATGACGCCATCTGGTTATGTAGCGCTGTACAATTTCAGACACGACTGGGTGGTAACAGACAGAATGGATCTTACACTGTATATTCCCAAGGTTCATGCAGTGTGCACATATCTCATGAATGTCAAGTCATTTTGTCTGGAGTAGGAGAGATCCTACAATTGTGCACCCGGCATTACACCTGGGCTAAACCCTATTACATTCCAGGGGTAACCAAATAAATGTTATTACTCACTTGCAGCAAGAAGACTTTGATTTTGCTAATTCATTAGGATTCTGACCTGTGTTACTTTTATACTGTCATTTGTATACATAAGATGAAAGTTCCCTCCATTGTAATGCAACATGGTATTGCCCAGGTATAACCTTCCTCCTATATTCTGCTCATTTTCAATCCTTGAATCTGGTACTATGTAGATAACAAAGTGGGTCAGAGAAGTATAATGAACATAACCTGGAGTAATAATTGTATAGCCTTTTACCTTAACTTAAAGGGTTAGTTAGGAAGAAATCTAGCTTCCAGTGCAGCTCATGCGATGCAATCTGGAGGGTGCTGGCTGGCGACATGAGATCTTAAAGCATGCACTGGATTTAATAGTCTCTCTTGGGTGACAGGGGTCAAAAGGGGATCTTTTGGCTAAGTAATAAAGCAATAAAATGACATCTCTAAAAACCCTGACAAAGAGTGGGAAAAACCATGTTGAATTGCAGGGGAAGTTGAATTTCATTAGTTAGTTGCAATCAGTGTTACAGGTGAGAGATGATGTTTCCAGCACAAGTGTAATAACAGTGTAACAGTAACGCTGGTCAGTATCTCTGTGCAACATGCAACAATAAAGTATTCTCCCTGCATGCACACACTGACATTCATTTTACCTCCCCTGCAATTCAACATGGTTTTACCCACTCTTGAGTAAGCTGGCCATACACTATAAGATAAATCGTTCCAATCAAACGATTTTTCAAACATCTTTCGATTTTTTGTATGGAAAAAAAATTTGAAACGATCGGCCGATATCGTTCAAAAACGGCTGTCAAACGATTTTTTAAAAATGTAAACGATGTAAAAAATCGTTCAGTGTATGCCCACTTGCAATAATCCTGCCATTAAGACCCACTTTATAGGCATAAAAAGTTTAAGATAAATCTTAAATCTGATGATCGGATATATATATATAAGTGGGTCTTAATGGCAGGATTATTGCAAGTGCCCATACACTGTACGATTGTTTACCTAAAAACGATTTAAGATTGAGCAGACCAAAAGAGCAAAAAATCTTTCATCGGCCAAAGGTTTGAAAAAAAATTGTTTCCATACACTGTGCGATTTTTTTTTCCAAAAAATCATATAGTGTATGGCCAGCTTAAGTTAATAGTGCCTAAAGTCTGAACCTGGTTCATTGTCTAACCCCTTGTGTATAGATAGCAGCATCTTTGGAGAGAGCAGTATTGCAGCTTGGACACGGCATGGTGATGACTGCCAGTCTCTTTAACACTACTGAGAACTGAGGGGGCCTTCCCAGTAACATTTTATTCCTTAAAAACTTTCATGCCATTTAAGTCCTTTTCTTTTAAAACAAAATACTGCAGCAGCCTTCAAGAACACAGATGAACTAGAGCTGATAAGGTTTACAGCAAAATAAGACATGGTTTTGTTAAATGTATTGAAATATTCAGCTGACATATTATACCATAACCCACTGGATACAGGAATGCCATAAAGCAATCACTGGGAAGAGAAAATGAAGGATTGATTTTGCACTACCCTCTAGTGGATGATGAGGTAACTGCAGGCACACTTACAAAGGACTCTTAAAAGCATAAAAAGTTTACAATTAAAAAGCATTTAAGGAAGTAATTTGAATGCTGTGGTTAGAGTGGATTATTGTCTTTCTTCCTCTTCTATAACCATTATAAAGCTATGGATAAATATCAACAGTTATTTATCAGTGATGTTGGAATAAGTGGTGAAACTACAGTGGGTGCATGGAGTGAGGAGTGGTTGCCCCTTTATGCACCCTCTCTACTTACATGCCTAAAGCGCCTGCAATGTTGCGAGCATGCATTTGCTACATCTGCATATGTGTAATCAGTCTTGTGTTACTGGGTGGGAATATGTTACAAACACCTTGGACATGATCCAGACCTATGATATCGCAGGACTAGTAGCTCAGATTGTAGAGGAATTCAGAGATTAGTGCTTTAATGTCACGACCCTCGCACCTAAGGGAGTTATGAGAGCAGGATCCTACTTTAAAATTCCACCACATAATTGGTGACAATGTGGAAGTTAGGATTGCTCGTACGGGCTGAGCACAGCACTTGTTGTATGATCACCATACATCCCCTTTACATTACGCAGAACTTATGTATACTTCACAAGCTGTCCCGATGACAGATGATTCCAGATCTGTCAGATCCAGTTCTATGATGGACGCCTGGGGGTATATTTACTAAGCAGGGAGATTGCAGTGAAATTCGAATTTGGGGAAGTTGCCCATGGCAACCAATCAGATTTGAGCTCTCAGTTTCATTTTACA
>JABWIB010006172.1:20159-32606 GCA_016617825.1 Platyplectrum ornatum
TATATATATATATATATATATATATATATATATATATACCTTCCAACATGTGGGTGGCCGAGAGCGGGACAAATTAAGCCCCGTCCCTGATCCATCCAAACCCCTCCACCGAAAGTTCATGTTGGGACAAATCTGGAGGAGGGAGGGACAGCGAAGCGGTCACCCAAAAACGCTAAATTCGGGACACTTGGGAGGTATACATATATATATATATATATATATATATATATATATATATATATATATGTATATATATACACACAATACATATACATATATAGCTCCCAACAGTCCTGATATCAGTGGGAGAGACAGTGGGACTGTCATTCAAAATCAGGACTGTCCCGCTGTCCCTCCCACCCTGCTCCCAATAATGGGACAAAACTGGTTTTAATGCGTGAACTGAGCAAAAAGGGGCGGGGCTTGGCCAGTCCATGGATGGGGCTTAGGTGATCCATGGAGATCTGACACTGGGGTGAGGGATTGGAAAAGTCAGATAGGAGATAGTCAGGCCAGTTCTATGTCTCTGGGCATGCTAAATGAGACCTCGGTCCATGGCGGAACGTGATATGATGAAGTGACGTCACTATAAAACAAATCGGGCAATGCGGCTGGGAGTAGGCACTCACCTAAAATCATCTAATGGGCACGTTGGCCCTGCCCATAGCAGCCAATCACGTTCTAGTCTCACATTCCTATTAAATACTAGAGAATGTTAGTTATAATCTGATTGGTTGCTATGGGCGCCATCTCTATATTTCCTTTCCTGCAGTTTAGTAAATCTAACCCAAGTGACCAAATGGCATGGGAAGGTCCTGAAGCTCTATCCAGCCTCGGAACTGTCTCCATTTTAATTGGGGATCATTTAGAATATTGAAGGTAGGGTCTGTATGACGCACGATCATCACACACTACAGTAATAACAGCGGCTACTACCAGGGCCGGAAACAGAAATCTTGGGGCCCCGGTACACCCAAATTTTTGGGGCCCCCCTCAATATTGATAACACTAGTAACAGGGCTCCCTGAAGCTTGGGGCCCGTCACAGCTGTCCCCCTTGTCCCCCCTTCCTGTCGCTGGCCCTGGCTACTACTACACATGAATGCAATACCCCCAAGTAACTTCCCAGCAGCAGGGCTGGCAACAGAAATCTTGGGGCCCGGTACAACCAAATTTTTGGGGCCCCCCCTTCAATAGGGACAGGGAAAAAATGGGACAATAGGGGCAACAAAAGTTATGGAGACATGGTGCTTATAATGGAGATAGGGCCACGTCAGCGTCACCATGATGCTATGTACGTTTGCTGTGGCAACCGATCGACAGTAGCCGCTCATTGCGGCTGTCGGGGCTACTGTCAGATGCATCCAGGGCAGGCTGACAGCCAGAGTTATACCGACAGCAGCCACGGTGGGACAAGAGTGAAGGTAGCAATGACGGGGGCCCACCTGAAGCTTGGGGCCTGTCACACCTGTCCCTCTAGTCCCCCCCCCCATCCTGTCGCCAGCCCTGCCCAGTAGCCTAGAGATACCCCATGTACATATTACAGGTACCCCCTATGACAGTGACACTCCCTACGCAGAAGACTGTCTCAGATTGTCAGGGGAGGGGAGGGGGTGCCATAAATGTTTTAGCAAAGACTTGTAAGAGGGTGAAATACTCAGGTTAAACTAATAACATAAATACATCTAGAAAAATATAAAAGTCAATAACAACACCACAGTGACAGGTACATCTCTTATACTATTATCCATAATGTCATTCATTTGTCTTTTCAAACTATCGCAGCATGAAAGGTTAACATTTAAATTAAAAATCAGTGAACGGTCAATGCACAGCTTGTTTAACATTGGTATATTCATTCATATTCATTGGTGTGTATATATATATATATATATATATATATATATATATATATTCTATTTAGTTTAATTAAAGCATACACACATTTGGAAATACAGCGATTGAGCTATAACACATGACAAAAGAGCATGCAAAGCATGACATTAGACAAACAGCACATATCCACAGCTAGAAGGGGGGCGCGTAATGAAATGGGTTATTACAATGGACACAGTACCTGAGTGAGTCACATATGCTGCCAGTGTTTTAATGCACTTATTGGACTGTAATGATAATTGTAGTATTTGGGGCTGGATGTTGTTGTGAGATGTTGTGTCCCTCTCTGTGCTATTTGAATATTTAAAAATATAAAACTGTTCATTATTGATGAGCAATAAGCAAAATCAGGCGGCACGCTCTCTGCATGCAACGAAATATTAATACTTTGTACATTACCCTCTTACATTGCAGCAGATGTGGCTCGCCGGTCTGAATAGCTGTATTTCAAGAACCGATGAATATCCATCAGACAGGTTAGATATTCCTCAACTCCTACCCCTAACCTAAACTACACTCTAACCTTTCCCTTCCCACACTCTAACCCTAGCATCCACTCCTCTGTTCAAACCCATCCCTGCATTATATTCCAATCCCTCCCCTTCTACACTCCATCCCTTCCCAGTAGCCTAACCATAACCTTCAACTTTTTCAGACCCATCTCTTCCCACAGCCTAACCCTAACTTTCACTTTCTATGCTCCATCCCCTTCCAATAGCTTAACACTAACCTTCCCCTTCTATTCCCCATACCCTCCCCGCAGCCTAACGCTAACTATCCCCTTCTCGGTTCCACCTCTTTCCCACAGCCTAACCCTAACCTTCACTTTCTCTAATCCACCCCTCTTCACAACCTAACCCTAACCATCGACTTCTCTGATTCATCCCTCCCCTCAGCCTAACCCTAACCATCGACTTCTCTGATTCATTCCTCCCTGCAGCCTAACCCTAAATTTCCCCTTCTCCAATCTACCCCCTTCCCACAGCCTAACCCTAACCACTTTACCCTTCACTGTTCCATCCTCTCTCCGCTGCCTAACACTACCCGTCCCCTTCTCTGATCCACCTCCTCCCCGCAGTCTAACCCTAACCCCCACATATCAGCCTAATAGTAACACTCCTCTTCTAAACACCATCCCCTCCCCACATATCAAGACTTACCTGGGTGTAGAGCATTGGGGACCATCCAGAAGAAGAGTGTTTGATTGGGTAAATTGCCAGAATAGAGACATTGATGAATGTTCTGATGTGTAGGTTCCAGTTTTGAAACTGCGCAGAATGATCGCACAGCGGATTTACACAAGCTGCACGCGCAGAACGAATGTCAATGTCTGGATCGGGTCCAATGAAGGAAACTTTAAATAAAAGCAAAAAGTATGTAAGTACAACATTAAGCTTCTACTTGTCAATGAACTTTTCTTCTCTGGTGTAACCCTGAGCAGATATGATTTTGCTCCGGAGAGGACTTGATCTCTCTCTGCGGAGAATATATCATCATCCGAATATTTATTGCTCCAATGCTTCAGTCAGGGACTCTGATTCTAAATATTTCAGTCCTCCGCCATGCTTAGAAGTGCAGCATTTCTGTATAATCCAAAGGAATATCAGATACAGCCATCAAACTGATTCACTGAATTTATAGCAATGGCATAGGGATAGGAGATAATCCCAAATCCTTGTCTGTGTTTTCTCTTAGGTACCTAAATCATTCACAATTATACCGACAGCTCGTGTTTTTTTTTATTGCTGGCATATTACACATGGAAAACCGGGCAAATGATCTGATGATAATGCGTGTGGCTCAAAAGAGACAAAGCGGAAGAAACTCCATCCAATAGAGAATTTCCACTGTGAGTATGCATAGAAACGAAGATGCCATCACTCTATACGTACATCATTACTCTATAGCAGTAAAGCTGGCCACCTACTACATCCTATCCCGGGGAAAAGATCACAATATCGGCTCCACACACTGCTCTTGCTGCCAGTGATAATCAATTTTAAGGAGGGAGGAGCTTCTGAGATTGACAGGAGGCTCTTTCAGCTGATTGGCTTGATTGACGGCACAGCAGCCTAACCCTGACCCTCCCACTCTCTTCTCCACAGCCTAACCCTTCTCCTTCACTCTAAAGCTGCCCATTCATGGCCAATCATGTAATGTGTGGGGATCTTAAAAAAAATGCTGAATCAACGATATCGTCAGCCATGGCTTTCACCGGAGAGGTGCTCAGCTGCTCTCCCCACTCCCCAGGAGCTTCCTCTACCCGACATGAGAGCAAGTTCTTTATGCATGCAGGCGCTGGTCCAGCTGAATAGATAGGGCGCCTGTCATTCCTAATAGAACCTTCTCTTCAGCTAATGATGAAGCACCGGGGGGGGGGGGAAGTGGACATCTCTCTGGTGCCTGCCACGGCTGCCCTATCACCAGAAACTGGGCACCACCACCAGGGATGAGGTGCCCAGTTTCTGTTGATAGGGCTGCCCCGATCGGCACCGATTTCCACTAGAACGATAACCTTCTAGTGAATGCCCAGCTTAACCGTAACCTCTCCCCTCCTTGCTGCCTAACTTTAACCTATCCCCTTGATGTTAATGCTTACCTCTTGTAGGACGTCTTCGGCAGCTGGGGGCTTGTTCATATGTTCATAGTACACCTTCCAGCATTGTTCTCTATTCATAAAAATCTGGTTAGAGACTACTTCAAAATAGATATAGCCTACATTTGGCGTTCACCTGCATGTATTTCCAAATAGTGGCGTTCACAGTCGCGAATGCTTTCCATATCAAAGTTCAACACTGTCAATGACCAATAAGGTGTCCACCAAAGTTAGTTGTCTAAAGAATGGCTAACCGCTTTTTCCATTTTAATGATGGCTTCTGGTAGGACATTTATTCCACTATGACGCCATCCCTATACACTGTATATAATCTCGAAGTAAACTCAGCGATGCAGTTTATTCGAAACAACAACTAGATTGATTTCATTACTATACAGGAACAGAGCAAGGTCAGCCTTTTGTTTTAATCATCCTACTGTATGTCAGCTCCAGATAAACATTCCTCTGCGTCTCGCACCAAGGTCTCTCTCTGTGACCCTAATTATAGGAATACAAATGTCTGCACGGCAGAGCTGGCTCTACGAAACATCTAATGTCGTTTCGTTTCTGGGATTAGCGACGGCTCTGTCCCTTTATCTGGCCAGAAGCTAACGAATCAAACCGAGAGAAATACGTCTTGTGCTCCTTAGATTGTATAGACGCGGAGGTGGAAGTGTGGAGTGGGAGCCCTGCTGTGTATTTGGCTGATTAAGTTATTCTAACCACACTAAAACAGCTCTCGGTCATGATAATCCCTGTGTACTGACTGTTCTGTGAGAAAATTATGATTAAAAGCTTCACCGAGGGAGCACATGTAAAAGATCTTCTTCAACAGATAGCACAATTCCCCCTATCAAGCAGCCAGTAAAATAAATATGAAGATTATTTTCCAAAGTCTCCGGGACATGTTGTTAGAGGGGGTCTGGACCAACGCTTTCCATCTGCTCATGATTGTAATTATGGATTGCCATTAATTTTGTACAGAAGAGACGAGATATGGCAGAAATCTAACTGTGTGCAAGCCAAGCCCTTATTACAAATGTGAATACAAATCTCTATTGCTACAGATGCGACACTTTATAACGTTTCTAAAATACCAGCATGGTGCTGGATCCATCCCAACAACGTGCTTTGCGCTATGCTGTCAGTAACTGTGAAAAGCTGCAGTTCCAGCAGTAACAGCTAGGTGGCGCATCAGTGCTGAAGATAACCACTGTCACTGGCAGGGAAACCTGCTGGCTGTAAAGCATTAGTGCAGCCTTACGACACATTTCCCGAGATGACATGGCATGGCATGGCAGGCTTTCAGAAACGTTATATCGTGTCATATGGTTATTTACTGTTGATGTCATCAAGGTTCAATGTGGGGGTATATGAGTATATAGCGGGTATGCCATGCCATCAATTATCTCAGAGAGACTCAGAGAGTCTTGGGGTCATACATTCCATGTATAGAAAGGGCCTGATTAGCCAATGGGACGTTGCCCATAACAACCAATCATTTTCAAGCTGTCAGTTTCATTTTACATACTGGAGAATGTGAGCTCAAACCTGATTGGCCCATATCTGCTCTCTAATCACGTTACCTTTATGTGTCGTGAGCAGGGCCGTCGCTAGGATCACCCAGGCCATGGCGTCACTGCAGGAGACCGTCTGCCCTATTTGAACTCAATTAGACGGCAACAATGGCGTCTAAGTGAGTTCAGGCAGGCTGACGGCAGCGGCCGGCACACCAGTATAGGGTGGCGGGCCACTGCCAGGGGGTAGTGGGACCAGGGCCGGCGCTAGGTCTGCGGGCGCCCTANGCAGACCTAGCACCACGCCCCCTTTAAAGCGTTGTGACGTCATTACGTCACGTTGAGGCGCGAAGTCATGACGTCACGCCGCTTTAAAAACCACCGTGGAGGGCGGCGGAGTGGTAAAAAATTAACGCTTTTTATTTTTAGAATTTCTTTTCCCCCCGCCTCGCTGCCGCCCCTCCCTTGGCCGGCCGCCCTAGGCCGGGCCCGGGACTGTAGGCTCGGCTGTCCCCCTTTGATGGCGGCCCTGGTCGGTAGATAAGCAATGGAACCTCTAAACTCTCTATTGGAAACAATATTTTAGGCTATTAAAAATGTTGTTTTCTAACAAATGGGTTCATTAATTAGGAATTTCACGAAGCTGAAGTTTATTGTTGTGTTTCAGAAACTCGCTCGGAAAAAGTATATGTTGTTATGGAAACAAAGAAAAATGGCCAATAATAGCTTAATAGCCATGGTTGCTAGTTAATGAAATGTTTGCAATGTACAATCAATTTAAGTGATGGAAAGTAAGACGGTGACGCCGACCTCATTTTGGCTTTATGCTTATTTTCACACCAACGCTTAATCTGGATATGGTAATAAAGCAAGAATATTAATTTAAGGAAATTGTCTAAAATAAGATATTTTTTCCTATATGCTTTTATTTTATTGATATAGCCCACCCATATTCGATTAGTTCTGTAGACCATTCCATGTCCATATAATCTTTCAGCCTATACGTTCCTCATTCCTTTATTTAGCTTTGCCCCATCTATCCCACTATCACTTGAAACACGTTCATGGTCCTGGAGAACTTCATATGTAAGGCAATTGCACTGGACATTTGAACCTTAAATGACACACGCTGGAACAGTTCTGTCGAAAATGAAGTTCGGGGGGGAATATTTACTAAGCGGAGAGATTGCAGTGTGATTGAAAAGTGGGGATGTTGCCCATAGCAACCAATCAGAATCAAGCTCTTATTTTCATTTTGCAACTGAAGAATGTGAACTCAGCTCTGATTGGTTGCTATGGGCAACATCCCCACTTTTCAATCTCACTGCAATCTCACCGCTTAGTAAATATACCCCCTCATGTACACCTGGATCTGGTCCTTGGAGTGTTTTCGGAGCTGATGCTGTAAGGTAGGCTTAATCGCTGCATGATCTAGCACTCATTGCTGCATTATTAAGTGGTCCTGTCTCCTTGTGCTCCAGTCTTGCGCTCATCTTTGCTTAGACCCTGTCTTCCAGTTTCATTGCATTTATCCTGTCATTTCCTGTTTTCTCCTTTTTCTTGTGTGGTTTTCCTAGTACCTGTGTTCAGGGCCGCACTGTCAAATGCCAGATGGGCCACTGGAGTGATGGGCTGCTACCAAGTGCTGCTGAGGACCTTTAGCCATCCACCAATCAGTGTGCTGACAGCCATTCACTGACAAGCTAGGAAATAGAAGAGGATGACTATCAGCGGTCTGATTGGTGGATGGCTCTAGGTGGGCCTGTGTGCATTAAATGCCGGGGCTGGAATCTTTGTATCCCTAATCCTGTACTTCCCTGTGTGGATTCCTTGACTTTTGTCTGTTCTGTATGCATCATTCACAGGGTGATCAGTTCCTCCTTAATTGCGCTTAACTGTTATGTAATTACTGAAGACAGACCCCGTGCCAAACACAAGATCTGCTATTATAGCCTGCCATGCAGCTCAATCCCATCTCTGTATGCAGTCCTATATGGTAGCATCTGTCTGTATGAAATACCTTCAGGGTGACAGGCTTGATCCTGTATATTTACATTAGATCATTGGAACACATTAACATTAATGTGTTATTATTGCGTATGACGTCATTGTGAATTCGCCGCGATTCTCCAGCGTGAGACATCTGAGATAACTTGCCCGTTGCTCTCGTGTTGCGGGACAGGAATCAGTCCTCGCTGTCTTGTTGCATTAGTGACCATGGGCCGCTCCGTAATCCCTTTCCCATTTGTGAATGTTTTCATGTAAGAAGGCTTTCAATTGAAAAGAGGCTTAGTGCTGCGGGTCCTGATTTGCTTTGTCAATCTGCTGTCATTAAAATGGATTGCAGCGGCCTCTGCTATAATGAGGGAACGGAAAGCTTTGCGACCACAAATGAGGGGAATTTTCCGGAGTGGCCTCCCAATATTTTCCTCATTCCGCAGTTGGTCGCCTGATTTTACATGTCTGAATGATTGACCATGACTGTTCCTAGCAGAATCCTTCTCCTCTCTTTCAACATGAATTACGCAGATGTATAAATTGATTCCATTGTCTGTCCTCCGCTATTAACAGACCATGAAATACACACAACGCAGAGTTTACAAATAGAATGTGAAATCCTGTAATGTTACAGCAAAACTTTGTGGCTGTTTTCGGAAATTGCAGATCTGGCACTGATAATGTTTCTAAAATACTGGCGGGGGTATGCATGGCTCTCTCCGCCACGTGTAGGTTTCGAGAAAAGTCTGCATTAATGTGCAACATCACACAGATTGTCCTGCCATTGACAATGGTAACCATCTGCATTGATACGCCACCTAGCTGTTATTGTTGGAACTGCAACTTTTACTGACAGCATGGGACAAAAGCATATTAGCATGCAGTATAAAGTGTCACATCTGTATGGACATTTTTATTTAACTTCATTGGAGGTAGGCATATCTGTGAAACCAACACAGCAAAAGTAATTTATATGCATATGTCAGTAGTGGAGATCCAAGATCAGAATCTTAATCCTAAGTGGGCTCAGGGATTCATGAGATCGAATCTCTAAATGGAAACGTTGCAGAATTTGCATTGCATATTGGGGCTTATTCTACACCTTTACGATTACCATAATTTCCCAATTTCGCTTGTGATGTGCTTGTGTTGTTCAATAACGTTCTGTACCACAACTTCTGATGTTCCATACCGTTACTTCTAATGTTTTATACCACCACTTCTAATGTTACATACTGTTACTTGTAATGTCCCATACAACCACTTCTAAAGTTACATACTTGTGATGTTCAATAACGTCATTTCTAATGTTCTGTACGACAACTTCTGATGTTCCATGCTGTTTCATACAACCACAAAGCTCAAAACTGCTGGCCAAAATGCAACTTCTTATGTTTCACCCTGCAACACCTAATGCTCCTTACACCACTTCTAATGTTCCAAAGTGCTGGTCCTAACGGCCACTTCGATTGTTCCATACCACCAAGGCTAATGCTCCATACTAATACTTCTAAAGTTGTATACAGCCACTTCTAATATTCAATAAACCACTATGCCCTGTACCACGGCTTCTAATGTCCTGTACCATCACTTCTAATGTTCTGTACCACCACTTCTAATGTCCTGTATCACCACTTCTAATGTTCTGTACCACCATTTCTAATGTTCTGTACCACCACTTCTAATGTCCTGTATCACCACTTCTAATGTTCTGTACCATCATTTCTAATGTCCTGTACCACCACTTCAAATGTTCTGTACCACCACTTCTAATGTCCTGTACCACCACTTCTAAAGTCCTGTACCACCACTTCTAATGTCCAGTACCACAACTTCTAATGTCCTGTACCACTACTTCTAATGTCCTGTACCACCACTTCTAATGTTCTGTACCACTACTTCTAATGTCCTGTACCACCACTTCCAATGTCCTGTACCACCACTTCTAATATCCAGTACCGCCACCTCTAATGTCCTATACCACCACTTCTAAATGTCCATAACACCACTTCTAAATGTCCATACCACCATTTCTAATATTCTGTACCACCACTTCTAATTTCCTATACCATCACTTCTAATGTCCTGTACCATCACTTCTAATGTCCTGTACCACCACTACTAATGTCCTGTACCACCACTTCTAATGTCCTGTACCACCACTTCTAATGTCCTGGACCATCACTACTAAGGCTCTATACTACTACTTCTAATTCTCCATGCTGCCACTTTGACCAGGTCATCAATTCTATTTCAAGAAAAATACTGTGAAATAACACCAGGTTAATTAGCCAAGTACGTTGTAAGTACCCACAGCCTTCATCTAATGACCATCAAAGTATTCTTCTTGAATGTATTTTCTCTTAAATGATTGCATTTTTGCTGTGCACTGAAGAGATTACAGTTATCTACAAATTCTTTATTTTCGTAAGTCTTTTCTTCATCTTGTGATATTAATTGGCCACATAACAAAGCTCACAATGTAGCGTATGTACCTTTGTTAAGATGTAATTTGTTCCATTTGACAATTATCCACTCGTATGACTGTATGAAATGAATCACATAGCAATCAGCAAGAGTCAAACTAATCTCTCCTAGCAGAGGTCGGCTACCAATGAAGAAATAAAAAATTGATGCTATTTAGACCCCGGAGATTTTTGTGTTCTTCTCATCCAAATACAAAATAGTGGATCCTGAATTCTTTGTATGGCGTATCTGCAAAATGTTACATTTGGCCAATTTTACTATTTGCCTTGATAATCTTTTTTGTATTGTATTAAATATTAACTAGTACCTCATCTGTCATTTTATAAGTACAATTAAAAGCAGACACATGCAATATAGTGACATAGTAATATAGTTGTTGAGTTTGAAAAATGAAACCAGTCCCTCAATCTATTTGGATCTCCTGCGATCCTAATCTTGTGTTTGAAGTTGATCCAGATGAAGCAGCAGCCCATCTGATTCAACTGCCTTTACTGTAAAGATCCCTTTCCTCTGCTTGGTTGTCCTAATATTGACCTGTGTATTTCTACATTGAAAGTCAATTCACCTACAGACGTTCAATGGAGCATCTGGAGACCAGAAACCCAGGGCTGCCATTGTGGGAGATAGCCAGGACATTTTTTTACCAGACACAAAAAGATAGGAGGGCGAGGCGATACTCACCTTAACTGTCCATCAGCAGGCATTGCAGAGGCAGGCTGCCATCAATAATTGCTTAAATAGAGCAGTAATAGGCTGCACATAAATAGGTCATGACATAGGGAGTGGACCCATTATTCTAGTGGCGGTTCTACAACAGTTCATTCACAATTCATCCTTAATATGTTGGATCTTTACAAGGTTTTCCATCTTCAGACAGTTCTCAGAGGTTTGCCCGTCTAGGTCGTGTTCATGCATTGCTGTTTCTAGTGTAATTAAACCTCTTGCTAAGTAAAAGCTGTCACACCCTTGTTTTTACCATCTATTATTATTTATCTAATCAAGTGCAAAAGATTCATTCTAATACCGTGTTCACATTGCTGCCCCCGCAATATCCCAGGTTTTTAAAGCCAGAATATTGCCATGTCACAGACCATCACAACTCTTCATACCTTCTTCGTATTTTATCTTTAAACCCTGGAAAATTCCTGGGAACTTTGCAGGTCAACCTCGTTCACACTAAACCGTCTGCCCTGGCACTAAGTGTTATGTAAACAGGAGCCACCCATGTCAGACCAGGAATAACCCTGCAAAAGTCCTGTGTCAAATGTCCAGGTCAACAGGCCCAGGTATTTGCAGAGAGCCAGTTCACATTGCTCCATGGCCCGCGTCGGCAGAGCATGCCCTGGCAATATCCCTGATCCTGGTGCTAGTGTGAGCGGGGTATAAAAGGAAACTAAGAGTCAGAGTTTATGATCTATTAAGAGCAATCTGCCTAACTGTAGTCCTAACTGTACTGCCTATACACATTCTGCAATGGAGGCTAATGTACAGAATTTGCTGTCTCAACCTCTACACATACAGTAGGAGAACAGTGCACTCCACTTGAGTCTTGCACCCTACCCTAAGTATTCCAAATGCTACGCAAAAGAATATTGGATCATATATAATGCCGCCCCACGTGCGGAGACTGAATTCTGCTTGGAATACAGCATGGGGTGACTGTGTTCCATTGTCCATTGTGCAATTTAAAGCACTGCGCATGGGCAGTACAAACTGATGCAAGTAACGTACCTATTATTTTTAATATTTTAATATAAAACATATGCTACATTGCATGACCCAACAATGGAATGACCCAAAAATGGGATGACCCAAAAATTAGTTAAGCAAATCGTGGGATGACCCAACAATGTTATACCCAAACAATGGGATACCCAAACAATGAGATACCCACACAATGGGATAACCACACAATGGGATACCCAAACAATAGGATACCCAAACAATGGGATAA
>JABWIB010006174.1:0-21422 GCA_016617825.1 Platyplectrum ornatum
ACATTCCATGAAAATCCTAATGCTGGGTACACATCAGAAAGATCATCTTTCCAATCAACAGATAAATGACCCTCACAGCAGAAATCTGTTACATGTGAACTCAAAAAGATGTATGTTATGTGAGTACACACTGAACTCATTTCTGCANTGAGGGTCATTTATCTGTTGATTGGAAAGATGATCTTTCTGATGTGTACCCAGCATTAGTTATTGCTAGTGCAAGAGTTCTATTTTCAGCGTAATCTAAAGTACATATCGAAATGCTTACCACCACCAAGAATGTAAAAACCCGGGAGGCTCTCCTAAAGTGATATTTTTCTCCCATCGTATCTGTAAAATAAAAACACAAAAAGATATCCATCAACACTAAAACCCTNGAAAAAGATATGTTACTGTCACAATTCATCATTTAAGTTAATAAACACAGGAGCCCAATTACATCTTAATTCTCGTAAAAAGTGGTCACTGGAGAGTAACGCTGAAGCGTCTCAGCCATCTGTACATTTTGGGCAATACTGCTAGTGATGTCCAAATGAAAGACATTGCTAATGTGGACAGATTAATGGTAAATTCNTTGCAGAATAGACCTCAGAATAAGATTGGTGTCTTTTTGTTTGTTTTTTTGTAAGTTATTACACAGACTAATACACTGATATACTTATACAGTATTTTACTCATTGACCTTAAAAGATGACCCAATATATAGGAAAGAAAAAGCAGATTCACCAAGAGAGCGCACCCCTCATTAGTTTTGGATCCAGAGTTACGATGCTGTGCAGCGTACTAAAGATATGAATATGAATTGAGTCTTTGAAAATGACCAACAATTACCACTTGATGGACTTGGTAATTCGTGAGCATAACCCTATGACCGGCTAATCCACCCTCAACTGGCTAATTTTATAGTATAAGCAAATCCATGTAACAATCTGAGTCTGTTCTTATATCTATTAACTTTTCAAGGATATCCGAGCCAAAACAGTGCTTCTGTAACTGTATCTGCCACTAACAAAATCTTACATTCACATATAAAAAGAAATATCTATGCATGGTTTCTGCACCTACTGCTATTATGTCTACACTTTCATTAATTAAAAAAGCTGATTTTTCTTATAATGGATTCTGCAGTTGTTAGTTGTTATTTTTCATAGTGTTTCATATTCAAACTACTGCACTGTAACAAGTTATTGTCCTACTCTCCGAAGGGTGCCTCATACATTTCAAACTTCCAAAATAAAGGTGTAATTAAGCATTANTATCCCATCATACATGCAGATAACTTGCAATTCTCAATAGAACTCCCAAACTTTGTAGGAAAACTCCTAGATTTCTGCTCCTTTCTTCAATTACTTTTTTCTTTTTTACGTATATTACATGGATAATGGAGTAGTTATGTTAGCTAAAAGCCGGTAATAAGGAAAGTAATGCAATTGTCCTATGGCTGCTTATCTACCCAAGTCCCTGCTGAGAGTACAAGTGTTATGAGCAGGTAATGTTAGCTTGCAATGGCAGCACTCTGCTGGGTTTCACACCTATTACTTCCCTCATATAAAGTGGGAATTAGACCCTTCTGCCACACACCACACTTAAATATTACAGGTAGAACAGAGAGGTTGGCATCGGAACAGAGAAAGTGTGTCATGGTGTTAAAATAATATCTTCTATTTATATGCCAGCCTTCACTGCAAAATCCTTTTAAGTGCACCCTGGAGAAGGCGCCACTGTGAGGGAACCCGGCAAAGTTGTGCTATTCAGCAGCTCCACGCACCACTCCAGAAATCAAAACAAGGCATAGTGTGGCAACTGCGAGGAAATTTAGGTTTACCCGAAGGTATAAATGTTTAAGGTGCCAAAGATCCATGTGAGGTTTAGAAAATGTGGAAGAGCTTCATGCAGCGCTGGCTGCACAACCACTTTCCACGTGACAAGAAAATCATGTTTTCTCTTACCCACTGTGTGTCATAATACAACAGAAATCTCTTCTACCCTGAAAGGCTTCGTGTGTTATATAAATGTAAGCTAGTGTCACGTTAGCTNTGCAACTGCAAATAATGTGGCATTCTGGAGCCCGGATTGGAGCACATAAAAGCTCTGTGTGTACCCATTACACTATAACATTACATCCCTTCAAAACCTGAAAGGGAATATTTAGAATATGTCCGTAATATGCACTGTGGAAAGCATAGTAACATGCTCCTGTACAAGGCAAGAAATCTAAAGGCAGTGGCAAACCCAGAAACCCCCATCAATGTATCTGTATTACATGTGGGCTNTATTAATGGGCTGGCATACTGTATAAGGAAAATTTGATGTACTCTATACTGTATGTGTGGTATATTAGAATTTAAATGTGTTTAAATAGTGTGTCTAATCCAGACCCCCTATATTATGTCGCTGATAATAGTGNACTATATAAAGTACATATTGAGTACACAGGTGTTAAAGGAATAGCACATTAGCACATATTGCAGTATATTTAATGTATATTAATGATCTGAAGATGGCACACTATGTACTGTATACCAACATATAACACACACACACATATATATATATATATATATATATATATAATTAGTTTTATTATTTATTCATTTTTTAAATATGTGTCATTGCTGACACCTGATATATCCAATGTGTACTTTGTATATGGAACGATATTCACAGCTCTAGTATTACCTACATGCATTTGGAATTCCCACNTACAATGCATCAAACTCGTGTGTTCCACTTTGTTACATATAAAACCCCCCAAACAATAAATTTATTTTTATTTTTATTTATTTAAATTTATTTTTGGTAAATCTTCTTACTAAACATGTTCATTGATGTGAAGAATGGGGTGCATCTCTGCAAATATTGTTCTTATGCAGCANCCTATACAAGTATTAGGTAACTTAATAAACAAAGCATCCAGAGGACCACACATAAGGTCCAAAGAAGCAGTTTATGTCCATGTATATTAACTTCTTGGGACCACCTGCATAGATGTTTATTAGCAATTTAGGACAGGCCGAGAACCTATTGATATTGATAGTACAAAGCAGCTAGGCCCAGACACGTGTTTCAAGCAATAACAAACAAATCTGACATCAATACAGAAAACGAGGAGCGCTGCATATTTTCCAGTCACTGACCTATCCTAAACAGACCAATAATTTGCATTGTTCAGATATATTGCATAGTTGACAACTTTTAGTTTATCCCTCACGATGGGTGCTATGCAAATCATGTCCAAATCCCTGCCTCCTGGATGACAAATCCCATACATTTGCTATGAATGGACAGGCTTGATGTCATCAACACTTCTCATTCNTAGTACCATTCGAGGCTGAAGCAGTGATTTACATTAAATCANTGCCTCAACCTAGGTTCCGGGTGATCCGGAGATTCTCCCGAGATATCAGGAAAAATGCGGGAATCTCACCAAAATTCCAGGAGAGTTGGCAACCCTGCACTAAATAGTATTATGGAATTATATGTTAGAGATGGTTTACATTTGTAATCTGCATACTGTAAGTATAAAAAATTAGGGATGAGTAGAATTTATGTCTGTTTAGTGAAAACTGTTTAGTGATTATATTCATTGGGTCCATGTATATTGTGATTTGTTTGATTTTATTATGACCAGTATTCTTGTGAAATGTTTTGTTAAGAATCTAAGTATTTTATGCTTTACATTATTACACTGCACAACGTGAAATTATTTACTATGTATATTACTTTTATTACCAGTATAGTAATTTTTTTTTAAAAAAAATTACATTTGCAGCAGGAACAAAATACAGACAGATAGGAAATGCAAACCCCAGCCNATGATCTATGGTGATGATACAAATTTCCTATATTGTTCCTGTATCTGGATGAATCTGGATGATCTGTGCATGCACACATTAGATATTACNTGGTATTATAGAGCTAACCATTCAGTGTAGGGTAATACTTTAGACTACATAGTAAGAAGTTTTTNTGGCACAAATATGTATACAAAATTAAACATTTTAGTTCTCATATTCATCTTTCATCTTGGTTTATAATAATGAGTAGACACAACATTTCATGTAATATGTGCATTAAATGACATTTATATTCATGTGAACACAAGAACAATTTACATATAAAATGCTAACTACAGTAGATATAAGGATGAGGTTATGCTAGCCTGCAATGGCTGGGAATACGAAAAATATTAGAATAAAAGGATATTTCATTTGGACAGAGAAAACAATGGATGACACAAGGATTACAAATTCATAAAGACTATGAGCAAGTAGATAGTGGCATCCCCCCAGATATGGCTCTAAGCAAATAAATGATATGGGGTCCCATCACTATATATATATTCTGACAGGCTNTAATACAAACAGTCTGTCAGAAAGCCAACAGTCATCTCCAGAGACTGACAGATGTCACTTTCAGTATCCTGAGACTGTTACTATTACAGCTGTTGCATTTCTATTATGGCGTATACAGAGGTCCGCATCTGCACAGTGTGTTGCTACCGCTGCAGCACTGACCAGTGTTAATTTGTATTTATTGACAACATTTTTGGAGAAGTGAAGCTTCACTTGTGTCTGGATAATGATGATGATCTTTGTATCTTAGCTGTTTAACTATGCTTGCTTGTCTGGTATGCCTTTTCCTGGCAATTATATGTTGGGGGATTTTTAGATGGTGGTCTCGTTTTTGCAATAATACAGAAAACAACTTGTTTTCGCCACATTCTTAATACCTACCTAAGTTACCCTTTTATACGTAAAATAATACACAGTTCCCTCAGCTTTAGCAGCTAGTTGCTCAGTTTCCTGCCAACCTTAGTGAAGCAGTGATGCTCACAAAGAGCGGAATATGAATATGTGCTTCCCACAGCCGTGTTTGGTTTTTAGAACCATACTTTTACCCTTCACATTTACTTTGGTGCCCTGAGTTATGCAGACAGGTAATATTCAAGGATCCATCATATGAATTGTGTCTGGTGGTGGAACTTAATTTGCTTTGCACAGATCTTGAAAATAAATTGCATTCCACTATTTCATAAGGGTACTACAGACTTTCATTGCAGATAAAAAAAAAACAAAGCACAAAACTATCCACAAGAAGTGGTTCAGGCGGTATTCCCTTGAAAGGTACANAGATAAATATTTTACTTCACAGAAAGTGAAAAAGAAATAACGTCAACACCCATGTTGTCTGTTGACAGTGAAATGTCTGGATAAAAGCCTGTGTACATGGCAATGGGAAGAAGCATTCTTCCAAGTGTAATCTCACAAAGATAAACCTGCAAGAAGTTCATCAGTGACTATAACAATATTAGGATAAAAGAAATGCAGACAAAGCAAGGAATATGCAATGTTGCATTTTAGAAGTATAATAAATGAAGTGAACTAATTCCCATACTAAATCATGATTGCCANGGACAGGAAACCTAAGCCACTATTGAATGACAATCCAACACTATCACTATCATACAAACAGGTACAAGGTGCATCAAAGACAATGTAAAAGGGCCATATATAGATCTGTAAGCAAATACAGATATAATTATTGCATGTTTATGTGAAAGACCGGATTAACCACAGGACGATCAAGACAGTCACCATGGGACACCTACGCAGAAAGGGGCCCTCACAAATACACTTACAAGAGGCAGAAACACACATAAAAAGATTGGGGTGGGACACATACAGCTCTTGTTTAATAGAGACTCATTTACTTATATGGGGTTAGCCCTCCGGATAAGAATAAAACTGAGCTTGTGAGAGACTTCATAGCTGTTGTGTTACATATGCCCAAGTTGCAGCCATTGCCAGGTAACAGCACTGAGTATTGCTACAGACAGGCTGTCGGAGGTAAATGTAATAGTTTGTCTATGCTGCAATGTCAATCCACCTGAAAGCTAAACTCTTCTCTTTTCTTAAGCTGGCCATACACTATAAGATAAATTGTTCCAATCTAAGCATTTTTAAAGAGTGGGTAAAACCATGATGAATTGCAGGGGGGTAAAATGAATGTCAGTGTTTGCATGCAGTGAGAATACTTCATTGTTGCATGTTGCACACAGATACTGACCAGTGTTACTGTTACACTGTTATTACACTTGTGCTGGTAAACATCATCTCTCACCTGTAATACTGATTGCAATTAATTAAATTTTCCTTCCCTGCAATTCAACATGGTTTTACCCAGTCTTGAAAAATGCTTAGATTGGAACAATTTATCTTATAGTGTATGGCCTGCTTTAGATTTTAAGGGACTCATCCATCATCCTTATAGAATGTGGGCAGTTGAGCTTTGGAGATATCAGGAATTTCTGTAGTGCTGTGGCTATGATGTATGTAGCTTTGCAAGCTCCCATTTCTCTTATGGAGCTTATAGAAACAAATGGTCGCACTTTTCTGCATACAATAGTTCTAATAGTCACATCACTTTATAATTCCAATAATACGAGAAAAAGCAAAAACTTAAAGCATATATGATATACCATATGTGTGCAACTAAACTTAGCTTATTGCAATACCTATGCAATACCGTTTTTTGTGGATCTTTGTACAATGACTACTTGGTCTCGACTGGCATAATGCAATATATATATGTTGTTTCTGTATTTCAGATTAGAGCTAAAACACTGTTGAAATAAATAATAATAAAAATTACAGTATTGATAAAACAGTATTAATAAAACTGGTAAAACTAAAAAACTATTTTACAAGTTTGTTTATCTCGAGCAGCTTTTGTNTTCCAAGCATAGTTTACAAAAACAAACAATAAAGACCTAAATAAAATGACATCCAACCGCATTGTACCTTTGTTTGCTTGTACAATGTTTAGCTGCATTCCATTAAATGAATCCATGCACTCAGACTAGATCCTGCAAATCCCAAATTAGTTGAAGTGCAATTTAAACGATTCATCCCTCAATTATAATGAGTGAGCGGCCACTTAGTATCAATAACGTCTGCCTAGAAGCAGCAGGAAAGGATTAAGACCAAATGGAAAAACATGCATCTGGATTAGCAGTTTCATTGACCTGCTGCCTAAAACTTGTCTAACTCCTTTAGCAAATGATCACCTTGGCAAACAGACTGTAGTGTGGTAATGGACTATAATGATCTGTGAAGCATAGGATTGTAATCATTAGTAGGGCTTCTAACAGATTCTTCATTAGAAACAATTACTTCGTTGCTATAATGAATCCACCCAAGAAATCATTACTCTCCAGGAGCAGACACGATATCTCATAACAAATCCAAATTCTCACATGGGATAAATGTCTCTCTTTGGACAGCCTGTCTGTAGTGCATTGAACAATTACTATGGAAGGACTTCCCCAAATAAGCCCACTTGCAAAGGGCACATTTACAGGAAATATCCTGTATCATCAATCGCTCAGACATGTAGAGTATTTTAATGTTAATGTTATTCAGATTTTCCACATGTAAAGCATTGCAGTAGCCTGTATTACAAAGGCGGCTATTGCCCATTTTGATATCTCAAGAAACATTCTTAATATTCTTAGAGTGTACCGTGTTTCCCCTATAATAAGACCTATCCTGATAATAAGCCCTATCCTATTTTACAGTAAACTGTCTAAAGTAAGCCCTCCCCCGAAATTAAGCCCTATCTAGATCACAATGAGGTGTCATAATGTCAGCAGGGGGAACAATGAGGTGTCAATGTCAGCAGCACTTGGGGGTACAGTGAGGTGTCATAATGTCAGCAGCACTTGGGGGGACAATGAGGTGTCATAATGTCAGCAGCACTTGGGGGGACAATGGGGTGACATAATGTTAGCAGCACTTGGGGGACAAGGTCAATAAAATTAGCCCTACCCTGAAAATAAGCCCTATGCTGAAGCACATAATTTGGGGGTAAAAATGTAGCAGCTTTAATATAGTCATATTTAATCAAACTGGTAGTGGCAAAGACGACTCTTGCATATTATTTTGTTAGTGACCTTTACNATAACAGTATGTTGTAATGTAATGTAAAATGGATGTATGGTGTGGAGGACTCAGTAGAGGGCGCTGCAGGAAGGAGCAGAGCAGTTATAGTGCTAGACTTCTCTGGTGGACAATAAACCAGAAAGTCTTAACAACTGACATGTCTATGTGTGCTCTCTACCACTTCCCACAATAGATGATGTTTTGATGTTATGACACCTGTAACAAAAAGACTGTTCTAAATATGGACAATGGACATGTTTGAGACTAACATAAAGTGTTTTTTTTTGCAGCACATAGAAATAAGGCTACTACTGCTTTCTGTTCATTCTGCGATTGGAAAACAAGCCACATATAGAATTGTTAAAATAAAAACAACATTTGTACCAGGTGTATATATTGTCTAAAGCAGTGCCTTTTAAGACAGACGGTTTACTGTGTATATGATGAGAAAAAAATGCAAAACTGTAATCAAATATACAAATTGGAACCTGCACTAATCCATTTCTGGTCCTATGAGATTTAAGTTGTTTAATTTAAACATGTAACAGAGACAGATAGTTATAGCTATAGCAGCTGTTTGTAGAAACCTGTGAAGAATATTTAAATAATTTTGCTTAGAGCAAAAAGGCTGTTGTGTTAATGTTATTTGTCTGTAAATATATAGCAGTTTCTAAAAAACATAAAACTCTGAACCATGGATGATTGGAAACCCCCCCCAAAGGGACATCCATAATAACATCTATTCTATGGATACTTTTGGGATTATGTTTGGGAGAATTTATTGGCTAACCATTACTAATTCCCATAGTAAGGTCAGCTGATCAGAGGTGGAATTGGATATAAATACCAGACTAGGGTCTGGGCATGCCATGGCTGCTGAGGGTCATAGGGTAGAAGACAAAAAGGATAGAATATTGAGAATGTCCCCTACCAACGTATTACCTACCCCAGCTGATAATAACATTATTAAAAATTACAGATACATTTTGTCGATATTTTTTTAAAAATATAATTAACATTTCAAAAATGTCAAGAGAGAGAGATACCAGTGAGAGAATGTGGAGGGGTCATAGATATAGGGAGCAGGATATGGTCAATCCTGGCATTAAACATTGACAAACACCCAGGAGAATCACCTTTTACAGTTGAATTTGGTTTGATTTAAGCCTATTTACCTATCGATGGAAAACTGTATGCACATTACAAATATACTAATCCAAATTATTTGCAGGCACAATATTAGTGAGTATTTCTGACTACATGTTCCATATACATTCATACATAGAAATATTGCCAATCATACTTACAACTACAAACAGTGGGAGGAATTAAAATTCAGCTTATATAACTCTGCTGCCTTAAACAAACAAACTACAAAAGCAGCAGGCAGGATTTAGGACAGAATGAGAGCTTAATACACTGATCTTAAACATCTGGATAGGATGTGACCTGAATGCCTGTTCTTAATCTCTTCCATGTGCCAGGGCAAGCAATACATGGCATAACAGGAACAGTACATAATATCCCAGCAATGTCTCTGGTATGGTGAGGGGTAGTGAGCACTACACCTTGTTCCGTCAGACATATGGTCATTACCAAGGTTTATACAGACAACAGCTTGACACACAGCAATTGTTCATATAGATAATGTTAAAGGGAATAAATCTAGATTTTTCTGAATACTTCTGAATGAGCAGTGGCCTACTTGCCATCTTTATGTGTTAACATTTCATATGAAAGGGCCACTATTGGCTATTGTCTGATGGTACATATCGCTTTCTCTCTCTATTGGGTGACAAAAATGGATTCTTACCTCTGAAAGGAAAGTCTGTGCCGATTTCTGAGCTCCTACATGCAGCAAATACTCATACACATATAAAGCTAATCTGAAAAAGGAACACAAAAAATACATTTAGCATTTTTTAGCAACATAAAGTGAAGAATGCAATACAATTCATCATATCATCATATTCAGTGAGAACTTCCAGTATATTTAGCTGTAAAAATGGTTTAATGTCAGTTAGTTGCTTTCGAAGATTTCCCTCAGCATCTCTGTCACTAACATTTGCCGAAGGTGCTGGCTGCCATGATGGTTGGACAATCCCTCATATCAGAGCAGGCATTCTTAATATGTGCCCCAGTAAATGATATAGGGCCACACCATAGAGTACTCCTTATACGAACATCCTAATGCAATACACTCTAATAGGTGTATAGAAAATGATCTAGGAAAATACTATCAGCACCTTCACCCTGACTTCAGCTAGATTCCCAAAACACATAAGGGTAAATAATCCTAAACTTCCCACAAGTACAACAGTATTTAGAAAATAATGTGTGGAAAACCTCAGCGCTTTGTGTGTGATGTCAGAAAACCAGGTTGTGCAAACGTAATAACACAAAAACAATGCTACTATAAAAAAAAGTCCAGGAATAAGTACGTAAACCAATTGTAATAAGGCAGTTTCTTATAATATCATGTATGAAAGTTTTGTTGAGATTCTTCTTAGTTTCCTCCGCATAATCAGTCCTGGCTCGTCTCCTCCAGTGGTAAGCTGCAGGCGTTTCTTTCTGTTACGCAGTCTTTATACTCCATGTGTGTGTTCCAAAGTACTACCGGTTCCTGGTCCTGACTTCTACTTGTACCAAACCTTGTTTTGCATGATACTTTTCTTATAGTATAGTTATTTGTGTTATTACGTTAGCACAACCTGGTTTTCTGACATCACACACAAAGCGCTGAGGTTTTCCACACATAATACACTCTAATTAGTAGATCAGCTCAATCGATTTATAGTGTGTATGCTGGACAGATTGCCCAAAGACCTATAAACAAACACCCACTTCCAACAGATAATAGGACTGGTTGGTGTGTGTGGCCAAGAGTTGAGTTCCATTATTGGTTAATGTGTACACTCTTCATGTTTTCACAAACAAACCACTTTGTTAATAGAGGAAGATAAAGTACATACTGAACATAAGAATGCCCTACACAATGTATTACTTTATTTTAACACATTTGTGCAGCTATCCCCATGTAAGGTTGAGTAAAATGTGATTTTTTTTTAGTATTTGTCATTTCCAATGATAACTTAAATCAACAAAAACAAAAATTAGATACAAACCTTAAACCAATTCCCATATGCAATTTGCAGGGGCTGAACAACAATGAAAATGCCATCAGAGTGCATTATTTTTATATTGGCTTGGCATATATTAAACCATTGGTGAAAATGCCATCATAAGCATATTGCTTGACAGTCTTTAATGCATACTCCTAACTGGGAATCATATTAGAACTAGCCCTAGACAATTATGTGTTATGAAAATGTACACATGGATCTGCAGTCTTCCCTTTGGAGCTGAATGGGTTGACAGAAAGAAAGCAATACATCAGCAAAGTGTTTTCATCTCAATTAACCCAGTTTTGCAAGCATTAAGGGCTAATACAAGGAGGAAGAACAGTTCATTTCTGTAATGGTCTCACTGGGAGACTGTCCATTAGATACAGCTTGCTGTACACTTAAAATATAGTGCATACTATAGTGCATACAGGAACACACAACAAATGCTATGCATATTTTTACAAAACACAATAGAAAAGCCCATTTAAACATAAAAATCAAATCACATATACACATACACCAATACTAAAAAAATAGAAAAATCTAAATCAGTTGAATTAAAAACTATGGTATTCTATAAACTTTATGCAGCCATTGATAACTTCATTAGATACATAGTTGGTGGCAGCAATGTAATCATGCTTATCAACTTGATACAAACATACTGTCCTACCCCAACCATACGGCTCAATTAATCTACAACATTAAGACAAAAATCTTGCCGTGGATGGTCTCTTAATAAAATTGCGGTTACCACTCTTGTGCCCAGCTGAAAAGTTTATTTTTCTTTTCTTTTCTTTCTATTTTTACAGGTTCTACTATTTCCTATGGGCACCACGACAATGATATGGTTCTCGTGGTTGGCCCGAAGACCCTAGGGAAAAATCACCCTGTTTGTCGGTGCCAGCCTTACATGAGCCTACCTTAATTTTTACATGCTTATTCAGTATGAACTTTCGTCCACTCCCCCACCCCTCCAGCTCCTTTAGCATGCCTATCCCTATCCCTAATTAATAATATAATAATACTAAAAATAATAATACCTCCAATTACAAAAAACAAAAATGACAGAATAAACTTGTATTTTTCAAATACTACAGCAATTTCCATATTTTTTTTAGAACACTAGTAGTGACTCCTACTTCTCATTGTAAAGGGGTATAGGAAAGGGTATAGGAAAGGGTTAGACTTATAATACAGTCATTTCATATGGCATGTTTAAGGGAAGCCATTTATCATTTTCAGAGTTTATGTTGGTTTTTCAACACCTGAGCAATTAACTCCTACATCAGCATTAAACAGAGGTTAATGAAGTGTGTGGAAAGCTTGTGTTAATGTAATTAACCTTTTTAAGCAAATTATGCAACATTTTTTTTTACTGCAAAAGAATATTGAAAAAAAAAGTAAAGTTTAAACAGCTTAGTGTAAAGTGTCCTTACCTGGTAAACTAGCATTTGAAAAGTGCAGAATGCCAAAATCATAAAATGTAAATACTCTAGAATAATAACTAGACAGATTCATATAACAGTTGTCCAGTGATCATATGCTTGAGCAAAATAATTTCCATATACAAAGAGATCTGGAATTTCTGAATGGAGGAGGGTAGTGACCTTTCATTCAGTATCCTACCTTAGATTACCCACACTTCTGTACCAAGGAAGATCCGTGCAAATCCACTTCCAGAAACCCTCTAATGGAATCTGTATTTCTATCCCGACCTTCACTGAAGGGATTAGGTATACAGGGGTCCCTCACGTGGAAGGAACAGAGTTCTATATGCCTGGAGACCTTATTTTACCATTTGGCACAGGTATATGCAGATGTTACGATTTAGGAGATTTAAGCGTATATCTCCTAGTGTATAGGGATCTGGATGCAGTCCAATGTCTGGTATGTATTTTACTTTTAATGTACATTGTATTAAGAATTATTATTGTATTAATCTGATGCTAATGCAAGAAAACTAAGAGACTGTATCTGGCATAGAATTCCTAAAATGGTTTGTTTATAGGACCAAACCCTTCTATCCAGTAAGAGCAAACATTTTCACCAGTATTAAAGCATCATGCTATAGGAATCACAGTATACATTCTGTAACATAATTGCTACGCTACACTAACTGTAAGATCAGCAATAAATCATGCTCAGAGCCCCCCTACTCCTGGGTGGCAAAATATATATGCTGTTGCTGGACTGGGCTTGATGCCATCATAGTAACATGATAACATTTACATGATATCACTGTCTTATCCCAGGTCCCGGAAGATTTGCCGACTCTACTGGGATACCGGGGGAACTTTGTGAATATTCTGGGAAAAGGAACCCTTATCACTGCAGGGCATTATCACCCTGTGATCTGGTGATTTGCTGTAGCTCAAAAGAGTCTCCTCAGCACAACAGTCTGTTGGCCACAATTTAATAAATAATTCACTTAATCACTTTGTACTATGTTGTGTCCATTAGGTGCAGCAGAGTAATGCTTAAGTCAATGAATTCTGCTATTGATCCCAAAACAGTATACTGTAGCATGACCTGTATGCTCTTTAAAGCAAGGCTGAATGTTGTTTGCTGTATGCAGATGTACTCTAATACTATATGAATGAATTGTAGTTTTCCAGCCTTCGTTATTATTTGTATAGATAGTAGTCCTAACTGGTGATAAAGCTTTTAGCCTATAACCCAGCATTCCTTTAATGTGATTTATGTGGTTTACTTCCGCTGTTGACAGCTGGTAAAATACAGTTTCTCATAAAACATTAAAAAAATAGATAGAAAATATAGAGGCACCCCAACACCATTTTCATTTTCAGACTTCACATAAACTGGTCCTTTGCTACTATGAAATCTGTTTTGTACAAGTGCCAGTTCTCTTTGATACCTAACTGGTGTATATAACATGCTTTGGGGTATCCTGCTTGATGGATTCCTATAAATAATACCCATATAAAGAAACATTTCTTTTATAATATATTTATACATTCAATATCTGGGTGGGGATCAGATAGTAAATCCCTGATGTATTCATGCATCATTTGCACATACTTCTGACAGCAGTAACCTATATAAGTTTTCAAATCCTGTTGCATTAAAAATGGTGACTGAGGTTTGCTTCAGTCATCCCTATAAATCCCCACCTTTACTGTAAATTGAAATACTAAACCCTCCCATTTGTGAGTTTATACCCTCTTATTTGCATTTTGACATTTTCTCATTGTGCAGCTAGGAAAATTCCTTATTTCCATGTTTTAAAGGTCTAGTATTAATAAACCCAAAATAGTTTCCTATGAAGAATCCAGTTATGCTAGTTGAATAGGGATGTCCGAACAATTAAACACACAAATCAATAAATTAGGATATTAGGATATTTTCAGCATTATACAAATAATAGCAGTAGTATACAAATAAGCACATGTACATACACCTGGAATATGTTCCACCTCATCAGTGTAGAGCTTAATGCTACTGCAATTATATTTTATTTTTATTTTCATTATTTCTTAAGTAAAGTCAATTAATTGGTAAAGGGTTTAGAGGGCATACCTGCTTGTTGATGTGAATAAATACAATATACTGTAATGAATATTACCATTGAAGTAGTAAAAATATTATCCTGCCTTCCTCGTAGGTTATGTGTCAATGATGATGTGTAAGCCACCACGTGAGAACACAAAAAGAGGCAATTCCATAGGAGGAGAAGTCGTTGTTTGATTTCCCGGAGGTTGGTGAGAGCTTAAATAAACATACTGTATTGCTGTTGGTACGAAAGCATGAAACAGCATCAGGAAATGTTGGGCAATAGGGAATTAAATGTTCCATATCGAGGTGCCATTCTTGGGGAGAGTGAAACTGGGTTGGAAATAAACTAAAAGATTTTACTCTGCATGATATACTTAGAACCATTTGCATTCATTCTAGTAAAGCTATGGTTTTTTCCCCAAGACATTATTCATTATTCTGATATTATTTGCACAATGTGTGAATATTTATCTTAGATTTTCTAGAGTATGTTATAGCTTGTAACACTGATGTAGAATGTTGCTGGTATTTTATTATATACATGAAACTTTCTTTCCTTACAGCTATAGTTTGAATGCATTGCAAAGATTAAAATGAATGTACATTGTGTCCTCAGCGATCCATTTGCAAGAAGGGGTGGATTATTTCAGATAGTGCAGCTGCCGGTGTGTCACACATTCAAAGGTATTTTCTGCCCATGCACAAAATGCTCGGACCAGGCTGGTTAGTTCTCAAGGGCCTCTAGACTCTTTGAGGCCCTGGGCTGTTTCCCCGTCTGCCCAATGTTGGTCAACTGTGTTTAAGTGTGACCCATCCTAGAACAAGAGTGAGCGATGCCTGTGGAGGTTAGATTGAGTGAGAGACAAGTGTCAATATCTATGGCTGACTTTGTTGGAGAGAAATGGTCTACCCATGCTACCCATTTAGCAGCGGCATAGCATTTCATTGGTTTTTTCTATAAGCTAATTTCCAAAAATAGTTAAAAAGCCTTAGTATGGTTAGATTTCTGATTCTCAGCAGCATGGTTTTATATACTATTATTTAGATTTTGAAAAGGGCCCACACAATAAAACAATACTATGAAACAATTATAGCCAAAAGCGTCACTACCCTGCCAAGTTTCATGTGTTTAGAAGTCTCAATCAGCCTGATATCCAATGTTTCCGGGCTTATGTTAATAAACATATTTAGCTAATTCACAATTATTAAAGAAAACAAAAAGAAAAACTACAGAGAGAAAAAAGATATTATTGCCAAAAGAATACACTTTATTGCAAGTTCAATATACACTCAGAGGAAGGAAACATGCTGGCGTTGAACACTTTCTGGTAGCGGCACTCCAGGAAATGAGCTTCAAAACTGGCCAGCGCTTCTACAACTGTGAAATCCCTGCTCCTGTTTCTGGCATCCTTGTCGCTCAGTTGTTATTCGTGGACAGTGATTAACAATCAAGCACATGCACTGCAAAGTGACAAGCTTTTTACTATAAGCCGCAATTAAGAGCCACACAGAATGCAGACCCACACTGCTTCGTTATTCGTACATGGCCCGATTCTGAAAGTAGCGTGGCACAAGCCCCATACAATGATGCACACACTTGCTTCACTTCACACGCTGTCAGGATGACAAAGTGACATTGCAAATAGACTTTCCAACCAGTTCTCTTGTGACCCTAACCCTACAGAACACAGTTGAACTTCCTAGACATTGATCAGCTCGTTCAGTTTTGGTCACAACGGCATAACATAAAAACTAAAGTTTAAATAGTTTATAAAAATTTGCTTCCCTCCNAGAGCATGATGGACACGTGAGACACCCAATCGATCTTCATAAGCAAACCCTCATCTAGTAAGTTTGTTTGCCAGTCTCAGTACCAACACTCTTGCTTAGAAATAGTGAAGTGTTTCAAGATCACAAGTATATTATTTAAAACAAACCTTATCTCCTAACCTTGTCACATATCCCTTTCCTCTAGCAGGTGGCNCGGATTTTGGGAACAGTGCAAACTTTCATTAGAGTGCAACAGCATCTATGCATCTCTGTTACTGAGTACCATTTCCTTTCCTAGACAAGGTTCGCTCAATAGGAACTTCAACTTTCTCTACTATCATTCCCACCAACCCAGGTGCTGGGCCCTCCTTATTCTAAGGCATTAGGAAATTAACAAGGAATATTTGCTCTTCTCCCCATTTATACATTTAGNAGGCTCTGTAACCTATAGGACCAGCAGTATTTAATGCAGACCCGTGTCCCTCTCAGTGGGTGGAAGTTTACTTTCATGTATAGGCACCAGGATGAAGTTTTGGCCCCAGCTCTGAATGTTTGCTTCTGTCATACTTTTGTCCTGCTATTGGTTTTCTGGGAGCCTTCTCACACCTGTTTTTAAGAAAATCTAGGACACCACTTTTTTGTCTCCCAACCAAAACCTTAAACCTTGTTTAGGGTGTGCCAGTCCTTCTCCTGTACCATGGCCCTTCTAATCATATAATAGGATGTAGTGAAACCGTTCCACCAAATGCGGTATACTGAAAAGGCAAGAAATGCTTCCATACAAGCCGACACATTTCCTTAATCAATTTAGACATAAGGAGAGTGTCCAGATCAGTATTTTCCATGGGAATTCCTAAATGTTTTTAAATTAGCAATTGTATTGAGTATGTTATAATNGGATTCAAAGGTATAATGAAAATGTTACAAAAAGGGTCAATGAAAACTTTCATAGAGATATAACTTCCAAGGTCAATTGTTTAGTCACACCATTCAGTGCTTTACGAGACACAGTGGGTTCCTTGGAAGAAGAGCTAGAAGTACTTCACTATTCAAAGGAAAACTTGAAACACACTAGAAATTGCTAAAAAGCTACAATTTCTGCAAGAATGTCCTTTGGACAGATGAGCCAAAGCTGGAGATTTCTGGCAAGTACAACTAGCTGTGTTTTCCCAGAAAACACCTTACACAGTTTCAAACATAAAAAGGCTTGGTGTTTTTGGGCTGCTTTGCTGCCCTAAATCTATGGCTGGCACAATGAAATCTCAATACTATGAAACTGTTCTGGACCTAATCATACTACCCAGAGTCATGATGACAAGGTTCACAGACCTAGACCTGAATGGAGACTTAAAACACAACTAAAAGCACCAAAGAATGAATGAGAACAAAACATGGGACCATTCTACAGTGACTTTCTTTGAGCCCTGAATCCTGTCAAACATCTCAGAAAAGAGCTGAAACATTCAGAGGAGCCGATCCAGAGATGCACATCCTCCTGGAAAACAGGAACATTTAGCACAGATCGGGGGTGCATGCAGAAACATGGGAGCACTGGCGTCTATCCATCTGCCTGTACTATATTTAAATGAGAAAATGGGAGCTTCTGACTTTTAAATAGATACAGCAGCAGGAGATGCAGCCTGTGCTTCTGCCATACACTTACATCATCTCAGAGATGGTCCAAGTCTTAGACGCAGGTCATTTTCCCACAGAAAGTTACCTGTCTTCTAAGTTGTTTCTTTAATATTTAATAATTATAATATTATTGTTTAGTGCATTTTGGTTATTTCCTCAATTAGTTTTTTTTACCACTACTGCAAGCTATCCAGAGGTGATCAGATCCAGTATGCTCAGTGGGCTTAATTATGTAGTGACGGATACAGAGTTTCTCATTGAGAACTACAGAAATCTCCTGTCCAATGTAATCCAATGATTACATCTAAAGGTTATGTACCAAATTATTAAGTTTATAGACCCATTTTTTTATTACTTGTTTCTGCTCAATCCAAAATGAAATGCAAAGGCTGATTTTTATTTATTATGGAATAAACAATGATGTGATGGATGGCAATTACTTTTGTCAGTTTCTNGTTATCTCAGACAAAAATGTGGATTTTTCATTACTATTAATGAATAGTAACACATTTGTCAGTATCTCTATAATCCTGTGTTGTAAGACAAANTATTGCTTTACAGGTGGATGAATATGCATTAGATTTTAGCTAATGGTCTTATACCCTGTTCAGATTGAGGGAAAAACTCAAGCAGGTTTTCCATTGCAGTGTGACCGGTCCATGTCGGGTCTCTTTAACAGGTACAAAACTGGGTTTTTCCCGGGTCAGAAAAAAAAAGATTATAAAAAATATATATTTATATACACTTATATCAAGAAAACAGGGGTCTGAAGACATCAGCCTTGCATTATGAGGGACTGCCTTTTTCAGTTCAGCCTCCCTGTCAGAGGTGTCATTCATTTGAAGTTATCATCAATATACATTTTTTCTTTTCTATCTATTGAAAACAATAACATATTAAGATGTGAGACAAATGTGTGCTAGCAATAAGTAATATACATGTAAGGATACATTACACTCCATAGAGAATAAAAATNCATTAAATACAAAAATGTTTACACCATGGAGCACACTGAACAATGAAGTAGAAAAGGTTGTGCATAGGATTTGTAGCCCTCTACAACAATTATCTTTTGTGCTGAAATGCGGTGTAAACAATGGTAGATTTTGTGTATCTGTGCTTCTATCCTAAAATAAATAAAAAAGGTAAAAAAAATTGCAGACAAATATAAAAAGACACTTCTGCCTGTATTTTTCTGTAAAGATCGGAAAATCAAGAGCCATATTTACACCCTATGCATTCAATTCATGGAAGGCAAATTGCCATCTAAAGCTGTCTCCTGTGGCTTGGAGCTATATTTAATGTTGCTTGTGTTGGTGGAAATATTCTGTTCAGCCGCAGAGATCGCAAGAGAACAGCAGCCAGGAATATTTGATTGCAGATTTAACCAATTTAGTGCCGGAGTACAGTGAGACATGCCCAATCCTTAGTAATAAAGCAAACACATCTATGCTATACATGCTGGCTGAAAACGCACTAGATGGTTGTGTAGACATGGCTAAAGAATATCCTGAGGTCAGTAGTCACATAGTCACATTTAGAAGAACATTTGCCCACAGGGGCAGGCTGGCAGATTTTGGCCTGGGGGGCAAGCCCATAGCAGTGACCCATATGTAACCGATCGGCATGTCTGAACCATCAATTATGTGGCCAGCCCGGGTGCCATTTGGCAACCTGGCACCCACACCAGCCTGCCCCTGTTTGCCCAGTTTTGACACAGCCTCATAATAACATATGGTTCTTGCTATTGGCGATATTTGTCCAGGCGGAGCGTTTGCTAATGAAGGATCTGTCTGCTAGCAACCAAGGGAATGACCACACCAAGAAATATGGAAAGGGGATTGTGGATGTAGAGTCAAATCAATGTATCTTCCGCCATCTGTTATATAATTCCACATATTCACTGTAAAGTGATTAAAAGGTTATAGCAGGAAAGAGAATATTGGAGAAGTGGGTAGAATTAACACTCTCTTCTATGTTACAGTAAAGATGGGCAGGCCTCAATGATGAATGCCTAGCTGTACTGGGGAAGATATTTAGAATGGGGTTGAAGACCTTTGGTTTCTCTGATACCAAAGCCCCAACCCACAGATGCTAACTATCAAGCCCCACCCATCATAGTAANAATCAGTGAGGTGATTGAAAAGTGGGGGGATGTTGCCCATAGCANCCAATCAGATTCAAGCTCACATTCTCCAGTATGTAAAATAAGCGCTTGAATCTGATTGGTTGCTTTGGGCAACATTCCCACTTTTCAATCTACCTGCTTAGTAAATTTAGGCCCTGGAGAGTCACAGGTATCCAGGCATATTATAGAAGGATTAATACTAGTATTTTGTGGGAGGGTAAGCCAGTCATGAAGGAAACAGCAAGGCTTAGATAAGGGAAATAGAGTTGAAGTATGCAGATGAGTGGTTTACAAGACACAATATGACAAATTCTATTANTTGGCAATGGAAAAGAAGAGCTCTCAATGTTTACATATTTGCTATGAATAAAAGGCAACTAATGTGGTTCATTAAGAAAGTATGAGGAAAAATATGCTAAAAGGAAGATTCATTATATAAGGAATGTAGAAAACATGAAAGTCAGCATTCAGATATTGGTGCTGAAAATCTATTGCTAAAATGCAAGACAAAGCTCATGCAACTGGAACACGAACAAAGAAAATCCTGAATATTTTAGGTTTGTTCACAATGAGGTATGAGTTTTACTGAGTTATTAGAAACTTGCTATGATTATCCTTCTACTTCTTAGTGATAACATACAAAGAACAATGGGGACAACAGAAGTGAATAATAATTTATAATTTATCTTTAAGTATCAGTGTTGCAGCACAGCTGCATAGTTGCAGTGATAGGCTAACATACATCTCATCACTTGCAGTGGAGATCAGTGTACAAACACAATTTGTAGCTTAGATGTTCTACTTCTGTTGCTATTTGTTTCAGACACATTTGCACACATTGCCAGATCTNCATATTCAAGATTACTTATTTCTAGATTTATGAACAACATCCGTGAATTTTACAGCTGAATAGGTAGGTACATCATTTTGCAGGTATGCAGACATCATTTTTTTATTATGCACACACAGTGGCGCGTGGAGCGACAGATTTATGTCTCTTTGTATATGTATTTATTTAATTATGTTTTTTACATGCTACCATAAACATTCTAAGATCTCCTTATTGATGACATTTGTTTTTCAAAATGTAAAAACATTAACTACACTCCACTTAGCTTTTTTTTAACCAATTAAGCATAGTATATATATACACACACATGGACAAAATAAAGGAGGACAAAGGCACCACTGGTAAAAATTGTTGTATTATAGTATTCAAATATACTGTGTTCANGTGGTGCTGTCAAGACCCAAAAGTAAACAGTTGTGTAAAGATGTGTCTGTAAATGAACTGAATCTTTATAA
>JABWIB010006175.1:6983-28472 GCA_016617825.1 Platyplectrum ornatum
CTTTAAAGCCACGAATGGCTAGTCAGGATTGACTAGCCAATCGCGGCTTTTGCCGGGGGCGGGACCAATAATTTTGGTCCCCCCCGGCATCCTTATGATGGCAGCTGTCAGAGACAGCTGCCATCGCGATCCTGTCCCCCCGCGATGTCGCGGGGGAGACAGTTAAACCAGCGCCGTACTAGTACGGCGCTGGGCGTTACGGACCTTCCCGCTGCGCCGTACATGTACGGCGCAGGGCGGGAAGGGGTTAATATGAAAAATAATCACAGTGCTTAATAAAAAAGTATAACACACAGACATAATATGCAAACAGTTTATAAACATAAAAGGAGAAAAACAGAAACTTACACACAAGGTTCTGCACCTGGGGTTAGCAGTGATGGTCCAGCACAGTTCTTGTCAGTCCGACAACCACAAAGAGCATGTACCAATCCATAACCACAGATCTGATATTTAACCCTCATCTGCCATTCTCAGCCCCCCCTTTGGAATGTGATATTTGAGGCTGGCTCTAGCTGATATGACAACAGATATATGTTTATATGGACCCCTGTGACCTCCAGACATATATATATTCTTACAGACATTTATTATTTGGGAAACAAAACCCTCCCTGACTGAGCTATAAACCTTTAGATAACAGGTTGACATGGGACTAAATAGTTCAAATACCTTTTCATATAAGTGATTAACTAAATGCAAGTGACTGAATATTTTAAATACACATTTATACAAGTGATTATCACGACACACACCTTTATATAAGTGATAATCACAACACTAAGGATACATAGTGACATCGACCTCAATGAGCACACATTGTAGTGAACACACAAAAAAAGAAAGTTAGTCTCATGTTAGAGGCGGGTCATTGGCACTCATAGCAGGAACCAATTTGTGTACGAGAATGTATGGTATAGCTGAATTAGGCTATGTTTCAATATAGGCTTCCCAAGTATAGAAGAACTTTTCTGTAAGCCTCTCCTTATCAAGAGAGGCCTCCACGCATTTCATTTTAAATAGGTGAAATAATTTGTCATGAATCAAGGACAAAGGTTGAAGCTACAAGTGGAGCCAAAGTTGCAATATAGATTTGCGTGCTGCAGAGCTTAAGGCCAGCAGAAGCCTCTTCCCTTCCCGTCACACTCTTCGATTGTCAAGCACCATCCAAAATATAGCCCATTCTGGCGTCAGGAGAAGAACATTGATAAGATGAGATTTGGCATATCTGCAAAACACTCTTCTAGTGCCAGCCATTTTGCCAGTCTACACTGGTTTTCTGTACTTTACATAATTAAATACAAAATCTTGCTGCTAACCTACAAAGCCATCAATAACACTGCACCCACATACATATCCTCACTCATATATCCCAGCTTTTTCTCTAAGATCTTCACAATATATACAACTCCCTAAAAAATCCTCTGATCCCCAGTTACAGGATTTCTCCCGGGCTGCACTCGCTCTCTGGAATAATTTTCCTCGCCTGTTAAGATTATCCTCCACTTTCCAAACGTTTAAGTGTTCCCTTAAAATTCATTTATTCAAACAAGCTTTCCATATTCCTCAACCTATTCTGCTTATAACTATTCACTGATAATTTCTGCTACTAACAGTGTTGTGTGACTGGATCACACAGAGCCCTTTTACGTTACAACCTGGCTGGTCCATCCATTGTATAATAATAGCACTTACCCCTTTGTATCAATCCCCAATATCCTATAGAATGTAAGATACTGTAAGCTTTCCCACCCATTCTGTCTGTTACCACCTAATCATGTCTTCATGTCTTATTGATTGTTCAAATTGTAAAGCGCCATATAATGATGGCGCTTTATAAAAACCTGTTAATGATAATAATAATATATCTATTTTATACTATAAAGGAAACAGCTAAACATTTCATATAGATGAATTCTTCTGCTGAACCAATGAAACCTGATGCAGAGTTGCCACCTTTCACCACTAACTTGCCACTTCCCACTAACTTGTTTACACTTGCCACTCCCTACACTTGCACCTGTTTTACCCCTTACTTCCAAACCAGTGGCGTATCTACTGAGGTCGCAAGCTTTTATGTCGTGTATACATCGTCACATGGACAGTGTATACACTGCTCCAGGGCCAGATTAACAATGGGGCGGATGGGACTATAGCCCCAGGCCCCTATCTGAAAAAAGGCCCACACATACAGCCAATCTTCAGACCTCACATTGAAATGCATGAGGATGAACGTGAGACATTCACCCTCCTGCACAGCAACACAACATGCACTAAGTGTGATTAAGGAGGGTACAGTTTAAAGAAGTGTAATGAATGGGCCCACAAGCAATGAATGGGCCCACATACCACTTCATATAACCCTGGTCATACTCACTGCAGTGGGCCCTCGAAAATGTTCAGCCCCAGGTCCATGTGGTCTTTAATCCGGCCCTGCACTGCTCCCTGCTTAATAGTATATTATCAGAGTGGTGCAGCAGGAGCAGTGTATACATCGTCCATGTGATGATGTATACACCACATAAAGCTTGTGTAAAAAAAAATAAAATAAAAAAATGTGTTTGATGCATAATTTTTCGTATTTTATTATAATTTTTTTTATTTTATTGATTTCTTTTTCCATTATTATTTTTATTAATTATTATTATTTATATAATTTTTAATTATTTATATAATTTTNTTTTTTTTTAATTAACCAGGTTAATGACCAGTGTAATTCAGTGGAGGTGTAGGCAACCTGCGGCTCTCCTGCATGCAAAGTGAGACCCATTTGTCAAATTTACAGAAAAGTAATGGAATGGGAAGTTTAGGAAACAGAATTCAATACTAATCTAGGTAATGGCCTTACACCAGATGTGTACTATTTCCCCTTCAGGAACAAAAGCTTTGAACAAGCTTCCCCTTCTCAATCTTAAGCTGGGCATACACTTTTAAGGTAAAATGAGGTAAAATGAATGCTGGTATTTGCATGCAGGGAGAATACTTTATTTTAGCATTTTGCACACAGATGCTGACCAGCGTTACTGTTACACTGTTATTAGACTTGGTCTGGAAACATCATCACCTGTAATACTGATTGCAATGAATTCATTTTACCTCCCCTGCAATTCACCATGTTTTTGCCCACTCTTGAAAAATCTTACGATTGGAATTTATCTTATAGTGTATGCCCAGCTTTACATTTAGAGCATTAACGGTTTACTTTAGATTCTTGATTGGCCAACTGAGGGGATTTTGTGTTAGGGATAAAACAAAAACTATACAGAAAGACTTGAGCATCTAAATATGTACAGCTTGGAGCAGAGAAGGGAGAGGGGTGATATGATAGCAGCTTTCAAATATACCAAGGGATTTCACCAGGGGCAGGAGGGTGGCATTTTTCAAAGAAAGAGGTGTAGTAGAACGTGAGGGCATGCGTATAAACTGGAGGGTGGAAGGTTCAGGGGAAATGTGCGAAAGAATTATTTTACTGAAAATATAGTGGATAAGTGGAATAGCCTCCCATCAGAAGTGGTGGAGGCTAATACTACAGAACAGTTTAAGCATGCTTGGGATAAATATAAGGGTATTCTGAGTCTCAAACAAAATAGGGATTAAATTTGGGTTGGTATAGTTTTAAATACACAATGGGGCAGACTGGATGGGCCATGTGGCTCTTATCTGTCGTCACTTTCTATGTTTCTATAATCCTGTATCTGTAGATATATATATATATAGAAATGAGCCACTCTGGTGGGTGGTCTCATCCAGTGTGTTGGCTGAAGCTACAACAGAAAACAGGTAAGAATTCTAAGGCGATGAAACGACAGATTATTTACCTGATAATATGCTTTCCCCGACTTCTCCATGGCAGCACAGACCATTGGGATTTGTGAGACCTGATAGGACCCTGCACAGGAAAAAGAAAGACACCAGCAGGTTAAAAGGTAGCCGCCCCCAATCCTCCTTGTCTTCTGTTCCCAAAGCTTAAAGATAATCAGAGAGTTAGTAGTACAGAGAATTAAGTACATTGGGAGGGTATATATGTGCTGCCATGGAGAAGTCGGGGAAACCATATTATCAGGTAAATAATATGTCTTTTCCCCTTCCTTCCATGGCAGCACAGACCATTGGGACATACCAAAGCAGTTATGGTCCCGGGAGGGAAATATGTTATTAAAACTTGAACTAGAATATTGTTTATACTGCTGCGCAAAGGACTAATCTGCCAAACTTAGCTTCAGCTGAAGACAGGATGTCTATTTTATAGTGTTTTACAAAGGTATGTTTGGAGGACCACCCTGCCGCCTTACATAGGTCAGAAATGGAAGCAGACTCCTTTTCTGCCCAGGAAGTAGAAATGGACCTAGTGGAATGGGCTTTAAGGCTAGGGGGCGGGACTAATCCAGCTTGCTTGTAGGCCTCAGAAATGCATGACTTAATCCACCTAGCAATGGTGCACTTTGAAGCCGCTTTGCCTTTATTTTGACCTTCCAGTAAGATAAAGAGCTGCTTAGAATTCCTAATAGGGCTTGTTCTTTGGATATAAACCCTAATGGCCCGAACTAGATGTAAGTTGTGAAGGCTTCGCTCCTTGTCGTTAGCAGGGTCAGGACAGAAGGAGGGCAGGATTATTTCCTGGTTGATGTGGAATTCCGAGGTGACCTTGGGTAGGAATTTTGGGTTAGTCCTTAGGACTACTTTGTCCTGATAAAAGTTAGTAAATGGCTGCTCTGACCAGAATGCTTGGAGCTCCGAGATTCGCCTAGCTGAGGTGACATCTATTAGAAGACAGACCATTAACGGAATGTCCTGTAAAGGTTCAAACAGAGGTTTCATAAGGCAATTTAACACCAAGCTCAGATCCCATGGTGCTAGCGGGGATTTGAAAGGAGGTTTAATCTTCCTAGCCGCTTGCATAAACCTGGCTAAATACATATTACGTGCAAAATCTTTCCCCAACATAGCACTAATTGCTGAAGTGTGAACAGCTAGCCCTAGCTGTAGCCCTTTTTGTAAGAACTCCAATACGGAGTTAACATGTTCCGGCTCTTTAGAATGATCTTTACAGAAAAAGACATACTTGCGCCAGATTCCATGGTAAGTTTTAGATGTATTACCTTTTCTGGCCTTCATAAGAGTTTCAGTAGAAAAGCCTTGCTTCTTTAGTCTGAGGACCTCAAAAGTCACGCCGTCAGGTTCCAGGACTGAGGTTGTAGATGGAGAAGTCCGTTCTGCATAATGAGGTCCAGACGTAGAGGGAGCCTCCATGGGCCTTCTGGGCCAATAAGGCAGTATGGCTATGACTGTAGCCTGCTCTTGTTCCAATTTCCTGAGAACCCTCGGTATCAGCGGGAAGGGAGGAAATATGTAGGCTAGGTCGTAATTCCAGGGGACTGTGAGAGCGTCTGTATGCAGCGCTTTCTGGTCCCTGTACCTGGAACAGAATAGATGAACCTTTCTGTTGCCGGCTGTCGCCATGAGGTCTATTTGGGGTTCCCCCCATTTTTGAGTGACCAGTCTGAAGACTTTGTTGTTTAGCTCCCACTCGCCTGGTAGCACCTCGTGCCTGCTTAGATGGTCTGCTGTCCTGTTTTTGTCCCCCGCAATAAACACCGTTGAGAGATCGCGAAGATTCTCTTCTGCCCATGCCAATACCTTGTTTGCCTGAGACATCATGTATTAGCTTCTGGTGCCCCCTTGGTGGTTGATGTACGCCACCACTGTGCTGTTGTCTGACTGTACGCAGACATTCTGTCCCCAGATGTGGGTGTTTAAGAGTTAGAAAGCTCTCATAACCGCCATCATTTCCCTCAGATTGGAATGACACCCTCTTTCTTGTTGTCACCATATGTCCTGCACTATGGTCTGGCCATAGACTGCTCCCCAGCCCTTGGAGCTGGTGTCTGTGGTAATTACCACTGCATGCCTGGAAAATGTCTTGCCTCTTGATAGGCGTACTTTGTTGGCCCATCAGAGGAGATCCAACTTCGCCTACCTGGAGATAAAGATCCTTTGAGACAGGTTCTTGTGATCTCTGTTCCATTGTGTTAAGAGACATTTTTGTAGCATCCTGATATAGAATCTTGCCCACGGGATTGCGTCTATAGACGAAGACATAAGGCCTAGAAGCTTCATGACTTCCCCAGAGGATGCCCACCTTCTTCTCTGGACAGCTAGAGCCAGCAGGAATAGGTTGTCTATTCTTGGAGCAGTGAGAAAGACTGACATCTCGACGGTGTAGATCCAGACGCCCAAATACTTGACCCTGGTGTTGGGGTCTAACTGGCTCTTTTCGTGGTTCACTAGCCACCCGTGGTCCCGTAGAGTGACCAGAACTTGCTGAGTGTGGGCGATGGCAAGCTCTCTTGTTGGCACTGCTATTAGGATATCGTCCAAGTACGGCACAGAGCGATCCCCTGCAGCCTCAGTTTCGCCACCACCACAACCAGGATCTTGGTGAAGGTTCTTGGGGAAGTTGGTCAGCTGAAGGGCAGGGCGGTGAACTGATAGTGTTCCCCGGCAATGACGAATCTGAGGAACTGTTGATGACGTGCACAGATAGGAATGTGTAAGTAAGCGTCCTTTCAGTCTATAGTAGTTACATACGAACATGAATGTCCGGGAGAATAGATCTCAGTGTCTCCATTTTGAATGGTCTTACCGTGATGCACTTGTTGAGCCTTCTGAGGTCCAAGATGGTTCTGAACCCCCCTGATGCCTTCTTGACCACGAAAAATCTGGAATAGAAACCAAGAAAACGTTGCTCAAGGGGAACTCTGGCCACAACTCGTTGTTTTAGAAGGTCTGCCAGACTGAGCATCAGTGCCTCTGGCTCCTGAGCACAGAGGGGAAGGGGAGATTCTAAGAAAGAGTCTTTTGAGTGGGCAAAGAATTCCAGCTTGTAGCCAGTGCTGATCGTGTCTAGGACCCACCTGTCTGTGGTGGAGTTGTAATTCCTTCCCAGCCGGTATGCTCTCGTCTCTCTGAATTCTTGGGAGGGACGAAAAGGTCTAGGTATAGCTGGTCTCCTGGCCGTTCTATCCTGTGGAAGCCATTGGGACTTAGAAATGAGTTCATCCAATTTCTGGCCAAATAAATATTCGCCTTGGAATGGCAAAGACAAAAGTTTATTTTTTGACTGGACATCTGCCATCCAGGGCTTCAGCCATAATGCCCTTCTTGTAACCGTGGACGCGGCAGTGGCTCTTGCAGTTAAGCGTACCGAGTCCAGTGAAGCCTCGCAGAGGAATTCGGTTGCAAGTTGTATCTTTTGGAGAGACCTAAGCAGCTGTGCTCTACTAACACCTTCCACTATGCTAGTTTCCAAGGAACTACACCAGCTGCAAATTACTCTGGAAGTAGTAGCAGCTGCTACTGCAGGTTTGAGAGCGGCGCCCAGAATGACGTAAACCTTCTTGAGGCCGACCTCAATTTTTTGTCCATAACATCCTTGAAGACATTTACATCTTTTAGAGGTAACGTAGTCTAGAGGGAAATCCGAGAAATGGCAGTATCGACCTTGGCAGGATTGTCCCATTTAAAGGTTTCGTCCGGATGAAATGGATATAGCTTAGCCATTTTCGCTAGAACCGCCACCCGCCTGTCAGGGCACCTCCACTCATCCAAGATCAGTTCCTTGAGGGTGAAGGGAATAGGAAAAATCTAACCCGGCGTCTTGTCTCTCTGAAGAGGAGATCTTCAGTGGCTTCCTGAATGTTCAGAGTTTTGTGGATGAGACCCACTAGGTTATCCACTAAATCCGGGCTGAACTCACCCTCGATATGCGAAACGATAGGCCCGTCATCTGAAACTTCAGACCTGTCTGACGGTAGCGGCTGGACTTCCTGCTCAGAGGGTCCCGAATGTTCGCTAGCCACCGATCTGGGCCTTTTGTGGGTAAGTCTTTGGAAATCCTCTTTGGCCATGAACATGTCCGAAAAAGTTTCCTTCAGCATACCGATGAAGTTGACCAGCTGAAAAGAAGGAACTCTTTCCTGCTATTGCCTGGAGGAACATGGTTCACAAAGGGAGATCTAAAAAATAAAAAGGAGTTTCTTTTTTTTTTTTTTTTTAATATAAAAAATCTAAAAAAATATGCAGGCCAGCCAAAAAGGGACTTACCCAGACTTTGAGGTTTGAGAGCGCTTATCTTGTTCCCAATGGTCTGTGCTGCCATGGAAGGAAAGGGAAAGTCTGATCTGTGGAGTAGTACTGACAATTCTGGGCCTTCATTTTAATAAGGAAGACTGATCCAGACTTGTGCAAAATGCAGATGGATTTAAATATGACAGCATCTTGTGTATCACACATCACACTTCCAGTACAGAGCAGGATCCTGATGCTTTCAAAAGCAGGACAGGGCAGGATGCATATGACATGTCATGCACCCAGGGTATAAAAGTTGTCGCCTGTTGGGGGGGGGGGGGTCCATCTGAAGGTCGACATTGGTGAAGGAGCCATGGAAACCACATAAGTGTGAACTTATGTTCTCTATCGTGTAGGTAGTGTGTAATAAGCTCCATATGGGCAACATGCCAGGTGGCATAGGAGGGAGGTCAGGAGATTTCCAAAATGTGGCAACGAGCCATCTAGCTGCCGCTAATATATGGGTGGCTAACTGCTGAAACATACTGGTTTCTCTATTTTTAGCATATAGAAGCAAGCCAATGCAAAGAAGGAGAATGAATAAACACAATTTAGATTATGTACGTCTTATTTTATTGCAGCAAATTCAGATTACATTCAAAAATATAAAAATTGATTCAGAAACTGAATAAATTGCAATTCAAAGAAATGTATACAAAAATGCAATAGTTGCAGCAGTTATGGTAGCAAGGTAAATGTTAGTAAAACCTTCAGTACTGAGTTATCTTTTATATATATAAATTAATATTATATTATATATTACATATATAATATTATATATATATGTCAAAATATATCTTATATAAGTGCTTTATTATTTCAAACTGAAGTCAACCAACTATTTACATGCAACCATTAGTCAGTAGATCCCCAAAACCAGGAGAGGTTACATATATTCCAGACAATAATGAATAATTTTCATACCCCATCAAGGAAGCCATTAATAGTCAACACTTGCTGGAGCCATTAGCTAGAAACAATGTTTCAGGTATATCCACAATTTCTCCTACAAGCCTGATAGTCTTCCCAGCAACTAAAATAATTTTAGTAAGGTTTGGTTTACAGTAAAGATACAACTTTAATATCAAACATATAGATAGAGATATATATAAGACTATGTCCTATATTTAATAAACGGCAGGAATGGAAAAGTGGAGACCAACCAATCAGATTTTCGCACTTCTCAGTCTTTGTGGCCGATTAATCCCCCCCTTATATTATTATTCTATAATAATATAGCCTGGCCCACCATAATCTCCAATTATGTAAAGTGCTTTAATTCTTAAAGGTACCATAAAAAATTAATATGCATATTTAATATCTAACATATTATAAACATCATTTACGTGAAAAGAAATAAAGGATTTGTTGTTCTTACGCTCAATATTGTTACATGGTCTGTACCTTTAAAGCTCATTGGAACAGTGCTTCATTCTGCCTAAAAAGTGATGAAATGCACAACTTTGTATGTATTTTATTATCTTGCAAGCTTCCATAATGAGCCTTTAGAAAATGTTAGTTGTATTATAGTGTTACTTAGGTGCTTTCTTGAATTAGCGTCACAGCTCTTCTATGTTTATGTAAGGTGCAGTAAGCCTCCCTGGAGGTCTCTGCTTAATTTTATGGATTTTTGGAAGAAATTTCTCAGTTTTTCAGCAGGGGTTTTTAATTTCATTTAACTCATGGTAACATTTCATTGTATAAACTATGGACCAGAATCAGGTCTACACGAGAACTCGCTCAGACCTGTGTGGATGTGAAGTACCCTGTCACTTCCCTCTCTCGTGTGGAAATGGCAGAGGATATCATCTTTTACTCTGCTATACCCCCTTTCATTAAATGAATCACCGCAATCCCAGCCCAGGACCAGCCCACTTCTAGCACACTAAACATTGTTTCTTATTTTACCACCTGGNACCCTCTGGAGCATGTGTGCGTGTAGAAAATATGTTGGGCTGTGGACAGGATGCAGGATCGATCCTTTAAAGTCTGCTATATATTCTTATCTGCTCAATGATTATAGTATTTTTAATAGTTTGCTATTTTCTCTCTCTTGGTGATATGCTTTTCTTCTGTTTATTTTTAATGGTTTTTAAGGAACCATCTAACTCCCCACCTTGTTTTTTGTTAAATGTCCCTTTGCTCAACAAAGGATTAAAGGTTGTCTATCTATTTTTCCCTCAGTAAGGTACACACTAGAAAGATTATCATTTAAATCATACAATAAACAACAGTTTCAGCAAACATGATACATACTGTGCATACTGTCAAAAAGGTCTGCGACAGCTTGCTGTGACTTTTGGGAGCACCTAATATAGGTGAAAAACAATGTAACAAAATCTTTTTTCCAATGTACACTGGTCTGAGCCGTTACAAATTACACTTCAGAAAGCTTTTACTTATATTCCAAGACTGAATGCAGTCGAAAAATATCAAAAGGAAAGTCTTCATTATTGGACTACAAAGAAATGTTTTCATTACATTATGGACCCATAAATCAACCCAAAACATTGTCTCTGTTATACATCTAAAAATATATCAAGAACCGCAGTTTATATTTTACACTTAGATAACGGGAAGAATCATCCTTACTGTTACCTATATAGGTTTGATTATACAATATAAATATAATAGATTTCTCACAGGTTAGTGCTCAACAATAATTTGTGTAAAATAAAGTGATTCTTGACATATCAATAAATTAGCTATGCCAATTGAATGTCTAAAAATTAATTATAGCCATTGTAATGCATATAAATCATTGTCGCAAACCACTGGTTTCTAGCAGCCATGTTGGTCATTACCAGACCCTGATATCATACAACTGGATATCTCCATTAATGGAAATCTCATTAATGCTGGTGAGGTCTTTCATTCGGTGCTTATACTCAAGCAGGTGCTGTCCATTTACTGCAACCTTAAACTGATGTGACTCGCAGTATATCAGGAGCTACAAATACAGAGAATAACATTATTACGATAAGTCAGAATAACAATATAAGATTTAACTTTTCATGACTTTATGTAAATAAATCTTATTTACACTTCTGTCAAAAAATGTACTAATAGAGGATGGGACAATAGCAAAGGTGCAGTAATCCATAGCAATGAATACATTTGTTTTGAAAACTTTTTTGTTTTTACTAAGCATAAATGAAACAAAACAACAAACAGTACACATACACCTCAACATACCTCGAAATACATATCAGGAAAGAAAGGAAACTCCTGCAGCTGCCGTTCCTCTTCTCCCCAGCTTTCAAATAAGTAGGTGTTCCGGACAAACACCTTCTCCTTCATACGTGGATTAAGGTGTAAAGCAACGTTCTTGGAGCCACTAGGCTTAAGGTCAATGCAAAACCTAATGTTAGAAACACACAAAACAGCATAAATAAAAAACTATGTAATAAGGTTCGATGTCGGTCGCTATAAATTTAATGTCATTTCATGGGTTTAACTCCCTGACAAGGCCTTATCTTTGTGGTGTTTGTATTTACTCCCTGTAATTTAGGGCTCCATTTACTAACTAATTATGGTAACACGGTTCACATCTATTCGCTGGAAGCCTGGCTACACTAACCACAGGATTTACAAAAGCTTACTTGGTCAGCGATTCTCACAAAGATTACAGCTAGATTGTATGCTAGAACCAGGACTTCAAGTCTACATATCCCGGGTCATATGAACAAGGAAAATCACAGTTTTTTTCAGTCAGATGTAAAATGTATTTTCACTCCGCATATCCTAATGGTTCCCCATCCCCACCCCCCATATATACCCCCTTTTCCTCCGCCTAATAACAACTATTAGAAGGAGAAAACCGGAGGTCTACTGCTAATTTCAGACTGCGTTCTTATTGTGTTAATCACCACTCCGAGGGTCTGTATATATTGCAATAGGTCTTATAGGTGATAATGTCCGTTTTCATATAAATGGTGTCCTTTTAGACACCAAGGTACAGAGAATAATATGAATGGTTGCTTAAAAATTGTACTGGGCTACACTATATAAAACCTGTTTATAAAAGCCTTTGAGGCCAAGTGACAATACAATTACCATTTAGCATTTTTGTTTATTTCACCCTTTACAGCAACTGTTCTTCCAGGACACAAAGCACTGGGAAGGCTCCCTGTGTAAGGTACTTCCTAAAAAAGAAAGTTAAATAGTATAGTAAAAACCAGTGTGAGAAGTCCTAGTGTTAAACAAATAAGCTTTTATACATTGGATGTAAGCAGAATATTGGTTTTATGTTTAGTAGTCTTGGATCATGAAATTACTTATATTAGTTCTGCATTAAAATGTATTATTTTTTTTTAACAAATACACTACTAAAATTACTTTACTTCTTACCAAAAACAATATAATCTTTTATTACCTCTGCCTATTATATTAATTGTTTGTATTTTGGGCTCCTCAATGAATACTCAATTGAAAGCTCCATGGAAATGTTCAAAGTAAATTTTAAATGGCTGTGTAAATACTGGTATTACCAGCTTATCATCCAAGTCATTATAAAAATGTACTTGGGTCACAAAATGTTCATCATCAATAAGCAAAATATATATTTTTCATGTGAAAATTAAAAGGAATACAATTTTACACTGTACAAATAATAGATGTTGGTCAAGCTTACATGCGGTTATAAAAGTCATTTAGTATAGGATACTCACAAATAGCAAACTATCTTGTGATGCTCCCTAGTAAAAAAAAACATAACAAAATTTATAAAATTTAATTGAAATAATGTCCAACAGTACAAGTATGTAAGATGAAATAAAAAAAATTACCTGACTGCTGTTCATACTGCTGAGTGCTAGAGATGTTGGTTGTGAGCCCTGTGGGGGCTGTGAAAGGGCAGAGAATGCAAAAAAAGATAGACAAAAAATATTATGATGTTGTTAATTTACCATAGCATCATGCATTCCATTAACAGACATGTTCTGTTTCCACCACTATTCTAGAAATGGGACACATTAAAATGCTTACCATGTCTGTGGGTTTTACTATTCCAATTGTGTTAATCAAAACTTTTCCATATATACCAAGAGTATCCACTCGCCCCAAGTTGATTCTGTGTTTGTAACTCAACAAGTGCTTGCCATTCGAAGACACCTACAAAACATTTCTTAGTGGTTACTTGGATAGAAACACTTAAGGTGAATTAATAAAATAAAGAATAAAACTAAATATGTCTAAAACCTATTTAAAAAATTACAAGGATCATTTAAAGTAATCATTAATGACAACTAGCTTAGCTGCTTTTTTTATTTTCCAATCTGCTGCATGTTTTGGATTGTACAAATACAATGCATCTATCCCCGCTTCTATCCCAAATATATTTCACTATAGCAATCCCACCCTAAGCCTCAGGTGAATGAATTTGAGGATTATACTATTAACCAACTGGAGACCCAATTTCTTGAAATTAAAAATTCAACTTGTTTACTATTCGAAAGGTCCCACCTAAGCACTCACAAATTTTACATCAAACATTTTTATATATACACAGGGTTGTGGTTGCTCAAATCAATTTGTAAGTCAGCTGCAGGTGCATGAAAGGCAGGGGTAACTCTAACAGAGAAAACAAACAGGAAAAATGCCCCAGCATCACTGCAGTTAACCAGTAAGCGATTATGCTATTCTATCTGTAAAATAAAATGCAGAAACATCAGTTTACACATTCTTGCAAGCATGTGATGAAGCCCCCCGCCACGTCAAGGCTTATCTTAGCAGAAAAGCCTTGACGTGGCGGGGGGCTTCATCACATGCTTGCAAGAATGTGTAAACTGATGTTTCTGCATTTTATTTTACAGATAGAATAGCATAATCGCTTACTGGTTAACTGCAGTGATGCTGGGGCATTTTTCCTGTTTGTTTTCTCTATCAAATATTTTTACTTTATCCTGAGTTTTGTGAGTATGAGTGAGCACCCCCTTACGATAGACAGGGTAGAGGAATTCAAAATTGTTTTTTAATCAACTAAACGAGTCCTAAACCATGCCTAAAGCTGGCCACACACTATAAGATAAATTGTTCCAATCTAAAGCTTTTTTCAAGAGTGGGTAAAACCATGGTGAATTGTAAGGGGGGTAAAATGAATGTTAGTGTTTGCATGCAGGGAGAATACTTTATTGATGCATGTTGCACACAGATACTGACCAGCGTTACTGTTACACTGTTATTACACTTGTGCTGGAAACATCATCTCTCACCTGTAATACTATTACAGCAATTAATTCAGATTGCCTCCCCTGCAATTCAGCATGGTTTTACCCACTCTTGAAAAAAGCTTTAGATTGGAACAATTTATCTTATAGTGTGTGGCCAGCTTAAGTCATTTTATAATACTCTCCCTTCTTAGTAGTTATCTTTTAGCATACTTTGAACACAGCATTATCTGTCTAAAGTTATCCAATCTTTTTCAGCTCAAAATTGGAGACACCCATTGTATACTCTGCTATCACAGACCCCAACACTGTGTGGGGCCATTCTAACTTTCGACAGTATGACTTTTATTATGAAGGTACTTCCTCAGGGCTGTCTTAATGGTGCTTAAAAATTATGTGTCCACTCACAACCAGTACTTTGAGGAGAGCCTATATCACTAGCTATGGGCATGCCCCTTACAGGACAGCTTTTGGTTAGGGGTTTGGAGGTATACAACCAGCCCATGTAACCTAATAACATACTGCTGAATGGATCCAGGCAAGGGTGTGTACTAATAAGTAACCAGAATTCTAACTGAAGAACAGAAATGCTTGAAGCATACAGCTTGGGAAACCTATATAAATATTCTCCTCTCTACAACCAAAACCCAGTTCTATCCCCATGTCTCCAAAACCTGATATTTACAATGAACTATCAGAAAAAGATACCCCAATATACATTTAAATGATGGCTAAACTTCCATTTCAAAACCTATCCCCCAGCCTCCTTTACAGCTGAGCTGTATATACAACTCCTCCTCACCTGGAACTTATGATGAAAAACCAAAAATATGACTTCAAATGGTTTTCCCTTTGTGAAAGGCATTTTGTATGTTCTTTCTTCCCAGCCCCATCTTTCATTCTGGAGAGTGTTACACACGATCATTCCTGACCCTTTAAACCGAGGGTTGAAATGATAGGCCACATCTGAGCGAGGTTTCTCACAACTTCCGCACTGGAAGTCTATTTGGAACCTAAGATTACAGCACAAATGTTACATTCATTAATAGATCAGGATGTCAATTTTCTAATAGTTAAACAGAAGCCTATTCTTCAAGTTAATCGTTACAATAATTGTACACTGTAGATGCTGATTAATTAGAACACTGACAAAACGGCTGACACTGTTGACAGATAACAGTATTATTCAGTGTGCACAGCAGATTCAACCGCTGGTTCAGCCACTGTGTACACATTCTTAAAATCTATGGAACCAAAACCAAAAAGAATATATTCCACCTCAAAATGTTATACCAATATAATGCTGATATCTGACAAGAAGTTCAGATTCTCAAATCTGTGAACACAATTCACAACTTTCAAATACACAATTTAATTAATTAACCCCTTCAAGATGTCTTTTGGGCCTATTTGGTCCCAAAAGACCAAGCCCTATTTTCCAAATCTGACATATATCACTTTTTGTGGTAATAACTTTTTAACACGTTTACTTATCCAACTTATTGTGAGATTGTAAATAATATCAATATGTCTACTTTCTGTTGCAATCATTTTTTAAACCTCCCTTAACTTTTAGCAATTTTAAGAAAATGTTTAAGTTTCACAAATTTAGGGGCCAGTTCACAGTTGGATGTGGCTTTGAGGGACATGCGTGATAGACACCCCCATAAATGACCCCTTTTAATTATCTGTACCCCTCAAACTATACAAAACAGCATACAAACTCTGGAAGTTTGTTAACCCTTTAGTTGTTTAACAATAAAGCAAAGTGAGGGTAAAATAAAAAATAATTCCCTTTTTTAGCAAATTTTACATGTTAACACATTTTATTCTGGACTGATGTTAACCAGGACAGATGTTACCCATAAGACAAAACTTAAAATGTAATCCCCTGATTCTGCAGATTTTAGAAATATCCCATATATGTTTATATAACGCTATTTGGGTACATCGTAGGAGTCAGAAGTGAAGGAACAGCATTTGGCTTTTTTAGTGCATATTCAGCTGGAATGGTTTTAGTGCACCATGCAGTTTGACCCCAATGATGTTTTGTAGCATGAACATTTTTCTTGTCAGGTACTTACATTTTTTTTACAGGTTTTCATTCATCAAAAGTTGGCATAGTACGGCAGTTACTATGTGGGTTGAATGAAACTGAAAGTGGAATTTCTAGTGCTGGAAATATTCACATTAGTTTCATTTTCAAAAGCTCAACATAGTAACCACTGTGATGCCTGCTTTTGTATGAGCAGAGTAAAAAAAAAAAATAAAAAAAACTACTTTTTTTTTTTAACAAAACACACACTGACACAATAGATTTTGTCTTCTGTCCCTTTAAAGCTGCAATTGGCTAGTCAGAAATAACTTACTGTCAGTAAAAGGTTGAACGCATATAATTTGAATCACAGGTATCAGGTAAAAATATGACTTGCCTACGTGATTTAAAGAAGTGGCATACAATACAAAATTCTGCAATTACCTGTCAGCATCCTTTGGAACAAATCCATGGATTACCACCATGGATCCTGGTTCCAAGGCTCCAAGAATTGTACCAACATATGGGATAACCTGAAACAAAACAGAGTGATTAATAATAGCCATTAACAAACAATAGTAAGCAATGTTTAATAACACTGTCCAGTGAGGAATGTTAATCTAGGACCCTTTTGCTTGTTTAGGACTCAAACACCCATATCTAAATTAAATTACAGAGCAGCTCCCTTTCTGGCTGCTTAATGATAGCAAGCCTTTATAATTTACTACCAGCTTAAAAGAATAAAATATCCAATCGTATCATAAGTACATTCCTTTTGTGCGAGATTAATAAGTTAAAACTCAAAAAACAAAGAAAGTGTTTTCCTGCATGGACTATTTACAAAACAGTTTCATACATCTTAAAACACCATAACCCAAAATGGTGTAACCTACATGGAACTTGCATATTTATCTGCATTAATTATTAACCCCCCCTTCAATAAATTAATAACACCAAACACCATATTGACACTCGTGTGTCTAAAGTATGCATACTACATTGTAAGATCAGAGAAAGAGAATCTTAATTAAATTAATCACATTAGGGGTATGTGTCGTTAAATTGCTCTTTTTGCTCCCAAAAATCTAATGTACACCATTCCAAGTGGACTTATTTCTATCTGCTTGATTATTGGACCTATGATGATAGAATATGCCACAGACCCTGCCGAGAGTGTTGACAGCTGGACTCCCCATACATACTATTATGCATACTATGCACCATTTTAGTTCTCTTGGAGAAGCTCTTCAAATATGAGCCGTTATACAATGAGGTCTTTATGAGGCTAGAGGTGCCTAGACATGCCTACACCAGATCAAGAGCATCTTTGCATTCCAGAGATGTAGGAACAGGGGACCATGAGGCATACAAAGCCACTGCCAAACCCTTCCAATTCTTCTGGATTTCACTTACCTATTACATACTAGAGAATGTCAGCTTAAATCTGATTTGTTGCTATGGGCAACATCTCCACTTTTCCTTTCTTGAAGTTTAGTATGATCAGCCTGAGAACTTTCCTACCTTGTACTGCTCCAAGAAGCCTATTTACCCTGGAGGAACTAGATTGGCAATTACATTTACCACCCTGCAAAAGCCATGGTAGTTTGTACCACATTGGGGATAAGGAGGCTTTTCATGGCTCATAGAATTATGGATAGATAAATGCCCTCCCCAACATTTCATATATGTTTCATATACTTTCTAGTTTGTATGCTGGGAAACTTTCCAGCTCCCCCTGGGCTGTAAAGGATAGTGGACTAAACTTGGGTCTCCTTGGATATGCAATGGTTCCTTTCCCTTGCTGACACTCTGTGTGTGCCATGGATTGCGACATCATGAGGACGAATTGAAAGTGCCTTCAACTTCCATCGGGGCCTAAATTTACCAATCAGATTAAAGCTCTCAGTTTCATTTTACATAGTGGAGAATTTGAACTTGAATCTGATTGGTTGCTATGGGCTATATCCCCGCCTTTTCCATCCCTTTACTTTGTTTAGCTACGGTAGATAATTGAAAAATCGTAATTACCGGATCAAGAATGGTCGTCTGAAGCTTCTCCCCAGACATCTTGCTCCTTTAGGAAGTTACTGCAAAAACATAAACAGTTACATTTGACCAGACTGTAGATTTTTGCATTTTTGTATTCAATACTATTCTCTCCAATTTTCTCTATGCCCCCCTCTATTAAGTCTGTTTCTTGCACTCATTCTGTAATTTTAACTGGCAAAGCCAATTCAATCAGCACTCAAAGAGGTGTACCGGCACCTTTTCCCTGCTAAGCCCCACCTACGTGTATAGGCGACATCCGCTGACCCACGATTGTGAGAGAAATGCTACTTACTCCTTCATACCGCCACTTCGACCCCTGGGTTTTTATTATTGTGTTTATATATGTGTTTCAGGCTCATAAAAACCAAACAGTACAATAATATCCCAACCCACCCTTCCTTAACTACCCCACAACCATAGAATATCTATAGAGGTAATCCCAGCCCAATATACACAGTAGGAAGTAGAAATAATAATAATATATATTACAAACCACTGGCTGTATATAGTTAAGAATTCCATGTATAGTATCGATAAGGATGGACAGTTTCCATCCAATACAGCCAAATGCTCCACTGTTATTTCTAATGGTTCTATATAGCATTGCTGTAGGTAAACACCAGAAAGTTGTTGCTAGAAACTTTTGTTTATTTTTGTTCATCTGTACAATAATTAAGTTAAAAAATACACATAATGTACTCAGCTTCACTACACCAGGCCCGATACACCCCATACACAGGATGACAACAGAAAATGAAACCAGGAGCAGACAGAGCACGAAACACTCTGCTGAAGTACATGACCTCCTCATAGACAGCACACATCATATGGGATCCACATAATCCATAAGAGTTATGTGAATGCTGCTACACACAGACATTGATTGTGCTTCTACAGTCTATATACATCCATATATACTGACATATACATAAAATACATCATCTACTACACATTACCAACACATCCATTACAGATATAACACACTGACCTAATACCATACACACACAGTGTATAATAACACACACACTATACAGCATAATGCACAGAAGCACAGCACTTACACACAGCACTGGAGACCTGCCCGGCTGCTGTCCCATCAGGAAACCAATCGTCTGACGTCACGGCATCATGTGACTGCCTCTGTCACGTGATCCACAAGGCGCGCCCGGCTGCTGCCAATCTCCCTGATGCTGTCACTTGTGGCGCTGTATAAAGTCAGAACCCCTGCGCAGTGTATGGCTGAAGTAGAGCATACAGATGCCTGGCTGGGTGTAAAAGCATTATAAATATAATAACAGGCGCTCAGGGTGAGGTAGTTGCACGTTGGTGGGTTCAGAATGACTTCTAAGAAGAATGCGCGGGAAAGAAAGGAAACCAGGTCAGGAGTAACACTGGAGATATAGATATATATATCTATATATATATAAATGTATATATATATATATATATATATATATATATATATATATATATATATATAAAATCTATGTCTCATGGAGTCTATAGTGTGCCTAGACCCCCACACCTATGTCATTGGTATGGGTGACACCCTGTCCATTGGACACCTTTATACTGTAACTTCCATGTGTAATATGTGGAACTGTAGTGATTTTCAGACATGTACAGCAATACATTTCAGTCACCAGAGCTATAACCAACTACACCTGTGGTTCCCATACCACGTGTGACTGGGTATTGCAGTGTGCACTATACACATGTTAATGTACTGGACACTGATCTGGGTTTCCCAGCTACTGCACCAGGGCTTGAAGTGGGGGTGTATACGGGGGTATGCCATACCGGCACTTCTCCCACTAGTGTAACTGAAATACTACAAATCTCCATTGACTTCTATTGTATTCTATGTTTCCATACTGAAACTCCTATATTTTCACTTCGACCACAGGTTTGCACCAGTTGGAACTTTGGGTATAGCAATTGCCATTATGTTTGTGCCATTGAAGTTGTTAACAGGGAGTAATGGTAATCACAGCGCATCTAATAGCACTGGTCAGCAACATTCATTATTTGCATCAGTCTGCGCTGATGTCAACCAAGTGTTTTTGGGCTCTATTGCACAAGGATTGTGAGTGAAACCCACTTCACGTTTGCAACGTCGTTTATTAAAATGACCGGCACAAGACCTAACGTGGATACATAGGTGAATACATGCTCAGTGATATGCATACATAGACAGCGGCCTACATTTAATAAACTGTCACTGGCAAAGTGGACACGTTGCTCATAGCAACCAGATTAGAGTTCTCTGTTTCATTTTGCATTCTAGAGAATGTGGGCTTGACTCTGATTTGGTTGCTAAGGGCAACATACCAAAATTAGGAGCCAGACCAAAAAAGAGTGGTTAGCTGATGCAAAAAGGCCTTTTTTGTTTTTGACAGGGCTGTTGGGCAATTGAGTGGCGAGAGAGGGCACCCAACAGCGGGCGTTCATCATTACCACAGCAATGTCAGGTAAGTATTTAGAATTCCTAATTCTTAGCATAAACTCTTCCTTCCTTGTCTAAAACTAACCTTCCCCTGCACCCCGGGAGCTGTGTTATGGATGATGGATTATAAAAATGAGTTTTTAATTGTGCTCTGTATTTGTGGAAAATGGGACTTTATAAGCTGTGAAAACATCCTGAACTGCTCGTCATGATCACAATAACTGCTCTTGAAGAGGGCAGACATTGTTGGTAATAGAATCTATAGGCATTAATGTAATACTGTATACACTTGAGACACATGAGAAGCCGTGTGCCTAAGTTATTGTAACTCAAGTTTATTACAAGAGCAAGGCATCCAAGTCATAGAACAAGAAAGTATTACTTAGCTGGATGGCAGAGTTCAAGGCAAACAATCTTATAACTGGAGGGGGTGAGAAGAGAAGATAGGAGGACTGTACCCCCTAACAAAATCACTTTCATTCATTGTAATTGTGGAACTATATGACTGAATTAATTCTGGAATATTAACCCCTTTAAGACGCAGCCTATTTGGTCCCTAAAGACCAAGCCCTATTTTACACATTTGACATGTTACACTTTATGTGGTAATAACTTTTTAATGCTTTAACGTATCCAACTGATTCTGAGATTGTTTTTTCGTGACA